>BLSH010230452.1:577105-599505 GCA_018402905.1 Glandirana rugosa
TGTACATATTTAACTACGTTTTATACCCGGTAGCACCGGTCTTTACATGTTTCATAGTCTACTCACTCGGGGACACACAGTTACGCAAAGTGACTAGCCGAAGAAGTCCTGTGTGTATCTCCATCATACCTCTTTGTCCGGAGTGATACATTTATCTTTCCGGTGTTGTTAAAATTATATAGGTAAAATATAACATATATATGTATTGCCAAAAATATAGGATCCATGACACCAACCTAGATGGGTACGTAAATATATAAGTGGAAACAGCACGTACGCACCATAGCTTAAAATTACTCTTTGTCTTTTTACCCCTTATATTCAGTCACTACCTATTGATTTATCAATTACATTCGCCAAAACATTAAATTTAAAATTCCCCATTTTTCTGTTTCTCATTAAAATTCGATACCACGCATGCACGACAAAGGTGAATATATAAATGCATGGGTAGATCCAACCACAGTACCTAGGATATAAAAACCGTTATGTATATATACAATATAAAATGGATATATTAAAATTGTTGTGGCCTTTCTATTTACATAGTGAGGCCTGTTTCTCCATACTACCTCTATGTGTGTCCTGAAGAAGCCGATCAGTGAAACGCATTGACACACAGGGGCTCACTCATCTGATACTTTGTACATTTCTGGCCACGATGGCCCATATTTTGCATCAATTTATACATGTTTTAATTGTGTTCTGATGTCGGTTTTATGCTTTTTCTATGTATAAATATAATATAGTTTTTTTTATAAACAGTATCTCACAAAAGTACTCCCCTCACATTTTTGTAAATATTTTATTCTATCTTTTCATGTGACAACACTGAAGAAATAACACTTTGCTACAATGTAAAGTAGTGAGAGTACAGCTTGTATAACAGTGTAAATTTGCTGTCCCCTCAAAATAACTCAACACACAGCCATAAATGTCTAAACTGCTGGCAACAAAAGTGAGTACACCCCTAAGTGAAAATGTCCAAATTGGGCCCAAAGTGTCAATATTTTGTGTGACCACCATTATTTTCCAGCACAGCCTTAACCAGTTCCACACTGCCTACCGCATATTTACGGCAGCAGTGTGGATGCTGGCCGTGAATCGCCGTAAAAAGACGCCAATCTGCTAATTGCCGCTAGGGGGGCGCGCGCCCGCCGCACTCCTGAAGGAGTGTGCCCGCGGCTCGGGCGGACCCGATATCTGCCGGCGAGCCGCGATGAGCGGCCACAAGCAAAGAACAGGGAACCGTCGATGTAAACAAGGCGGTTCCCCATTCTGACAGTGCGGGCATGGGAGATCTACTGATCCCTGTCACTGGGATCAGTTAGATCTCTAATGCCCATGGTAGCCCAACCCCCCCACAGTAAGAACACACCCAGGGAACACACTTAACCCCTAGATCTCCCCCTGCAGGTTAACCCCTTCACTGCCAATGACATTTATACAGTAATCAGTCGCCGCCATTACTAGTAAAAAATAAAAACCCCAGAAATGAATTCTCACCATCCGTAAACGCAGCCATTTTTGCGCAAACCAATCAATAAACGCCGATTGCGATTTTTTTATCACAAATATGAGGAAGAATGTAAATCGGCCAAAACCGGTGAAAAAAAATGTCTATGTTGGAATACTGCTCTGCGGCCCAGTCTCCGAAGGGAGGGGATCATGCTCTGCTTCAGTATGTCACAGTGCATGTTGGCATTCATGGTTCCCTTAATGAACTGTAGCTCCCCAGTGCCGACAGCACTCATGCAGCCCCAGACCATGACACTCCCACCACAATGCTTGACTGTAGGCAAGTCACACTTGTCTTTGTACTCCTCATCTGGTTGCCCCATACACGCTTGACACCATCTGAACCAAATAAGTTTATCTTGGTCTCATCAGACCACAGGACATGGTTCCAGTAATCCATGTCATTAGTCTGCTTGTCTTCAGCAAACTGTCTGCAGGCTTTCTTGTGCATCATCTTTAGAAGAGGCTTCCTTCTGGGATGACAGCCATGCAGACCAATTTGATGCAGTGTGCGGAGTATGGTCTGAGCACTGTCAGGCTGACCCTACCCCTTCAACCTCTGCAGCAATGCTGGCAGCACTCATACGTCTATTTCCCAAAGACAGCCTCTGGATATGATGCTGAGCATATGCACTCAACTTCTTTGGTCAACCATGGCGAGGCCTGTTCTGAGTGGAACCTCTCCTGTTAAACCGCTTTATGGTCTTGGCCACCGTGCTGCAGCTCAGTTTCAGGGTCTCTTCTTATAGTCTAGGCCCTCCTTATGTACAGCAACAGTTCTTTGCCATGAGGTGCCATGTTGAACTGCCAGCGACCAGTATGAAAGAGTGTGAGGGATAACGCCAAATTTAACACACCTGCTCCCCATTCACACCTGAGACCTTGTAACATTTTGACATTTTCACTTAGGGGTGTACTCACTTTTGTTGCCAGCGCTTTAGACAATAATGGCTGTGTGTTAAGTTATCTTGAGAGGACAGCAAATTCACACTGTTATTAGACATGTGCAGGATGAAAACATTCTACAGGATTCAAAACAATTCTACCGAATTCGAAAAATTTCTACCGTATTCGAAAAAATCAAAATTCAATATATTATATTATATTCTTTCTATTTTAGTATATTCTTGTCTATTGTTTTACTATTCTATTCTTTTCTATTCTATTGTATTGTCTTATGTTCTATTCTATTCTTTTGTATTATTTCTATTCTATTGTAATCTTTTCTATTCAAAATTTTAATTTTGGTTATATATTCTATTTTAATCTTCTGTTCTATTGTTTTTTCTATTCTATTATTTTCTATTTTATTCTCTTATTTTTTTATGCTGTTATTTTCTATTATTGTCTATTCTGTTATAATCTTCTAATTCAAATTCAGTCTGTTCAAAATTGGAATTCATGCTATTCGAATTTCGGAAGATTGTTATATATTATATTCTTTCTGTTTTATTATATTATTTTATATTCTTTTTCTATTCTACTGTATTCTCTTATGTTCTATTCTATTCGTTTCTTTTATTTTCTAAACTTTTCTATTCAAATTCATTTTATTTGAAATTTGATTTTCAGAAAATGGTTATATATTCTTTCTATTTTGTTGCATTGTTTTTCTATTCTATTATTTTCTATTGTATTCTATTCTTGTATTTTCTATTCTATTCTTTTCTATTATAATTTTTTTATTCAAATTCAAATTCCAATTCATTCTATTTTTATTCTATTATTTTCTTTTCTATTCTCTTATTTTCTATTCTATTATTTTGGATTCCACTGTTCTGGATTCTATTCTAATCTGTTCTATTCAAATTCATTCTATTTGAAATTCGAATTTCGGAAGACGGTGTTATTCTATGTATTCTATTGCTTTTCTATTTTCTTATTATTTTCTATGCTATTCTTTTCTATTATTTTGGTTTTCATTGTTTTGGATTCTATTCCAATCTTTTGAATTTATACAATTCAAAATTGAAATTTTGGAAGATGGTCATATATATTTTTTTTATTTAATTCGATTCTATTAAATTCTATTCTATTCTTTACTATTCTTTTATTTTTATTATTCTTTACTATTCATTTTATTATATTACTTTATAATTGTATATTCTTTTTTAGAATATCAATTTTTTTTATAATTTGTTTCAAATTTGTTGCTGAATTCGATGCAAATTGTTTTTGAATTCAAGTCCACTTGTTTTCGAATTCGAATCGAATCTCGTCTGAATTTTTTTCGATTTGGATCGTTATTTCAGATTTGTTTAATATCGCTACTATTTTAATTCGGTAATTCGGATGCATCCGAATTCTGAATAATGAAAAATTTGTCCGAATTTTGATTTGGAACTAAACGAATTGCACATGTCTAACTGTTATACAAGCTGTACACTCACTAATTTACATTGTAGCAAAGTGTCATTTCTTCAGTGTTGTCACATGAAAAGATAGAATAAAATATTTATAAAAATGGGAGGGGTGTACTCACTTTTGTGAGATACTGTAAATTGGGTGGTCCAAGTTTGCCTCTAAAGTCCGAACCAAGGGGGTTTTGTTTGTGTTCTATATTAACCAGTTCCCGACCGTGTGCCGTGTTTTCACGGCAGCAGTCGGGATGCTGAGCGCGAATCGCCATAAAAAGACGGCGATCTGCGAACAGCCGCTAAGGGGCGCGCGCCCGCCGCACTCCTGAGGAGTGTGCCCGCGGCTCGGGTGGACCCGATGTCCGCCGGCGAGCCGCGATGAGCGGCCACAGGGAAAGAACGGGGAACCGCCGATGTAAACACGGCGGTTCCCCATTCTGACAGTGCGGGCATGGGAGATCTACTGATCCCTGTCACTGGGAACGAGGGAGATTGCGGAGGCTCCGGAGGGACCCACAAAGAGGGGGAGATCAGCAGATTCTTCACCCGTTCGGGACAGCACGCTAAGAGCTCCCCGGCTTCCAAGGTGGTGCCGGCAGGCCCCTCTATGACTCACACGCCGTCCCTTGCACAAACGAGACAATGCGCCAGATCCCCTCCTGAACTGGACCGAGGGTCCACACATTCCAGGAGCCCATTGCCCTTGTCACACTGTTCTAGAGATGGTTGGGACATGGAGGCATATATTAAGGCCCTCCCTCCCTCCCTACTAGAAATGACTTTGAGGCCTACGTGTCCCGGCTCAAGCGGACCTACAAGCAGGAAGTGACTGACCTGCACGAAGATATAGGCCGCAGGATGGAGGATATAGAGCTGGCAGTGGAAGACACAGTGGCCAAATTGAACGATCACGACGCCACTTTGCAGACACATACAGACCAGATACAGCAACTTTTTTACGGTCTTGATGACCAAGAGAATAGGAGCATAAGGAATAATATCCGCATTCGCGGCCTCCCAGATACAATGGAACCCAAGGACCTATATAATGCTGCTACAACAATCTTTAACCAACTCTTGCAAAAACCCCTGGATTTGGCAATTGAGATAGATCGTATCCATCGAGCTCTGGGTCCTTGCAACCCTAACCCTGCCTATCCCAGGGATGTAATTTGTGAATTAATTTCTTCAAGCTTAAATCTGACATCATGCAAGCCGCACGTACACAGGACACCATCCTGTTTATTGAAACTCCCATTATGCTCCTGACAGACTTATCTAAACTGACTTTAGCTATGCGGAAGGCTCTCAAGCCTCTCACCGACACCCTGCAAAACAAGCGCATTAAATATCGCTGGGGATTTCCGTTTTATCTCTCTGCCACTCATGAAGGCAAAACAGCCATCCTTACATCGCTTGGAGACCTAGCTAATTTCTTAGGAACTTTCAAACTTCCACAGATCTCCATACCTGATTGGCCCCTGAGAGCGGCAACCCCAGCACTTCCTTTGGCGACCAGTTGGCAACAACAACCAAAGAAGAAGAAACGGGCTTCCTCCTCGGCTTCTAAATCCCCAGCGGTATAAGACCCACCCTATGCCCTCCGTAAGGGCTTGGCATTGCTCTTTAGCTCTCCTTGGAGCGCTGGATCAACCACCTCTCCTTAGTAATAACTATGTTTTCTCTTTCCCTACTTTGCAAAAAACACAGCGTGCTGGAGATGTCTATTGCCATGTCAGGTGGCGCCATGGATATGTCCGGAAGAACAGCCGTCCATCCCCGATTGCACCTGCGAGCATGGGTACCCAGCTAGCTCAACGCTGCAAGGTCGCAGCGTGCGGCATGACGTGATGCCGACGCACATGTCCGGAGTCGGGCGTCTCCTCCCCTCCCTCTGTCGCATCTGCGTGCGTGACGCTGGCGGGAAATTTGAGTGGCAGCGTCTATATCAGGCGCCACCTGACATGGCAATAGACATCTCCAGCACGCTGCATTTACATTTCCCCACTGGATACTTGGTTCCCGTGCACAATACCTCAGGTAATACACATGGATCTGCAATTCTGTTCATCTTTATTCTGCCTACCTCCCTTCAGTGGGGCGGTAGATCTCTTTACTCTCTATCTTCCATTAACTAGTTCCTTCCCCACATTCTCTCTTCCTCCAGTCCTTTTTTTCCCCATCTTCTTACTTTCTTCCCCCTTTCTTTCTAATTACCCTTTGGCCTTCACTTTTCCCATTCTTCCTCACTCCTCATCATATTCTCTATCACCACCCTCACACTCACACGGTTCCTCACATACAACCACCTACATTCATTTTCTAACACACCCCATCAGTGTTTTCCACCACACAAACATTGATCACTAATATCATCCAATATAGGCATATCAGGCTGGAGATTGTCTCTTTCCAGGATGGGTGTCTTTCCTGGTGTGTGTCGCTGCCACTTTTCCCGCCTCAGCTCCCTGACAGAGTGGTCCCGGACGGTTGGTGTGCCCTGATGGTATGCCGCCTCAACCCGGACATGGTAGGAGCCATTCATGAGACCTCTACTTTTTTGGTTCTTATGATATATAATAGTTATTACCTATCCTTTTTAATTTCTATTCCAGAATACATACAAGCACGCTCCTGATGAGTGATTTGAGATCACGAAACGCGTAGAGCTTCCATATGCTTACCATGTTATATTTTAGTAATTCATTAATATGTCATCGGGGCTATTCCTTTATGGGGTACCACAAAAAGCCATGGCAGTGCACAGATTATTATCCGTGCACGACCAACTGTATGTATATATGCCAATGGATGGTTCGGGGAATTGAATTTTCGTTTTTATATGAATTCAGTATCATTATGTATTGATTTTATACTGTATAATCATATTGCTGATGTAATTTATACTGTACAATTATGTTACTATTTTTTCTACCTTGGCTATTGATGTATGTATATATCTACCTGTTATTGACATGAATTGTATAATTATAATTAAAACATTCTAATCATGATCCATCCTTAGACAATTTTTACCACCACACGTGTCATATAAAGTCCCAATTGTTCTTGTGTTTTTTGCTAAGCAATAGGGATGGAAGTTCATGACGGTTTGTCATGACTTCATATAAAGTCCCACATTTCCCCACTTTCCCCTTTCTTTCTCTTTCTCTACTTTAGCAATGATCTGATATTGCGGAGTGGCATCCCCCATCCTCCGCAAAGGTTCTCACTTTTGTTCTGTTACATTAGATTGTTTTTGTTCTACTTTATAACCACATGAGCTTGTGACTTCTTGGTTGATCTCTTTCTTCCATATGCTCTTCCACTATATTCCCCAAAGGAATTGTCACTGTGACGTGCAAATCCCTTCAAGCCGAGCACAGCGAGTTGCTTGAACTATATTCGCTACAATCAAGATTGCCACGGCCCTAACATCATTGTATTTACGTAGCCCTTTTTTTTTTTTTTTTTTTATAAGCTGTGCACAGAGAGCCCAGATTTAAAGGTTTAAAGTTATTTTTTTTTCTCAACTTCTTAATACCCCGGTCTGAGTGGGCACCCCACCTGTTGGACACGTTTCCCCCCTTAGGACTAACTGAGCCCTTGGGTGCTCTGTTTTGGCTTATTGCTTTTAGTCTTTGGAACAGCCATTTATCGGTTTACAAGTTAGTTTACAAGTTAGATGGTGTAAATGTTATTTAATCTGTTTATGTGACTTTATAGCTGCTTTTATTGTTATACCTGAACACGTTCTAGTCCTTAGTCTCCTCCAGCCGCTTGGTGTGCCGAAATGGTTACAGCTTGTGGAGACTGGACTAGTAATATGGTTTGCTACTTTTATATTATTTCTTTCCGCTTTTTTTCTTTCCCCCTCTTTCCAACTCTTCCCATCTTTTCTTCCTCTCCTGACCTTTTCTAGCTCTCTCTATCTGCTCTCTTCTTCCGGGCAGGGGAGCCCCCCCTTACTGTTCCTAGTCTCACCCCTACCATCCCAATGGCATCCACCTTAGCCCTACAGGTCGCCTCTCTTAATTGCAGGGGGTTTAATACACCCAAGAAGAGGCGACAGATTCTTTATCATTTTCACAAAAAGAAAACCCAACTCTTGTTCTTACAGGAGACCCATTTTCGTACTGATACAATCCCTGTCATCAAAAATAAACATTACACCACTTGGTATCACAGCACCAACCCCAACGCCCAGTCTAAAGGAGTTTCCATTGCGTTTCACTCCTCCTTTCAGCCACAAGTAATAGACTCTTTTATAGATCCTAACGGTCGTTACATTTTCCTAAAATTAATGCTTGATGAAACTGTCTTAACGGTCGCCAATGTTTACTTTCCTAACCAGGATCAGTTGAGGTTCCTCTCCTCTATGACAGCACGCCTCGAATCATTCGGCACCTCCAATCTGATATTGGGTGGAGATCTGAACGCTATGTTGATACCGAGATTAGACTCCTCTACTGGTAAGTCATCCCTCACACCTACCACACTGTGTAAGTTTAGAGCTCTACTCTCCAAACTCTCTTTGACAGACGTGTGGCGTCTCCTCCACCCTACCGAAAAAGACTATACCCACTTTTCGTCGGCGCACCAGTCCTATGGTAGGATAGACTACCTTCTAGTTTCCCAATCTCTGCTAGACAGGGACCCGGGCTCAAGCATTGGGCTACATCTGTGGTCAGACCATGCCCCAGTATATTTATCCTTAGGGAGGCTCCCAACGCCCCGCAGAGACTGCTCCTGGTGACTCAATGATAATTTGCTCTCCAACACACCTTGCATACAGGCAATCTCGCAAACCATCAAAAATATCATACATGACCACACCACAGACCATACATCTCCAATCATTAAATGGGAGACGTTAAAGTGTGTGGTAAGGGGAGTCCTGATCCAACATGGGGCCAGGCTCAAGAGAGAGCGTGTCAAGGAGATTTCACGCCTCACTACTCTCATTTCCACTACTACTTCCACTACTCTCTAGAAACTACCCATAAGCGTACTCTAGACCCCCACACATTGGTCCAACTTTCCAACGCCCGCAGAGAACTTCTCCAGATATTCTCTCAACGCTCATTAACCTTTAGGGATAACATGAAACATCTACGCTACACCCAGGCAAATAGGTGTGGTAAACATCTAGCCTGGGTTATTCATCCTCGTCAAGTTAAAACCCAGATCCCATATATTACGTCCTCAACTCAAGCTAAGATATCCAAAAACTCAGGAATTGCTGAGGAATTTAGAAGTTTCTATTCCTCACTATATAATTTACCGCCCTGCGCACCATTCTCACCTCGATCACCTGATCCCGGTGAGGACGTTGCCTCCTATATCCGGGACACTGAGCTCCATGACCTTTCGGCCGAAAACAGTCGGCTTTTAGAGTCCCCTATCACCACAAGTGATTTTCTCCACGTCATAAAGAGCCTCAAAAACAGTAAGAGCCCAGGCCCGAATGGATACACCCCCCATTTCTATAAGTCATTTGCCCCTCAATTGGCCCCCTTACTGTCACAAGCATTTGAATCCATCAACGCTGACCATCCTCTCCCTCCCTCGATGCTGCTAGCACAGATAGCTGTGATCCCAACACCGGGCAAAGACCCGTCCTCCTGCGGCAGCTATAGACCAATATCCCTATTGAATGTGGATATTAAACTGTTCTCCAAAATACTAGCCAATCGGTTATCCCCATTCTTAACGGATATAATTCACAAAGATCAGGTTGGCTTTATACCCCAGAGGGAAGCAGGAGACAATACCACCAAGACTCTACACCTTATCTCTTATGTCAAACACCATCGTATCCCCGCATGCCTAATCGCTTGCGACGCAGAAAAAACGTTTGACAGAGTGAGCTGGCCCTTTCTGCAACAATCCCTGCAACAAATTGGTATTGGCCCCAAACTTCTTTTCAAAATCATGTCTCTGTATGGTCATCCCTCCGCCTTCGTATTAACCAACGGCACTAAATCCAGCCCTTTCCCTATAAAGAATGGTGCAAGACAGGGATGCCCCCTTTCACCCCTCCTTTTCACCATTGTCATCGAGCACCTAGCTCAAGCCTTATGAAACAATAGTGCAATACATGGCATACAAACTCCCTCAGCCCACTTCAAACTCTCCCTATACGCCGACGACTTACTGCTCTATGTTACCCAACCCAACATCAGCCTACCTTCCTTCCTCTACGAATTGCAACAGTTTGGCACCCTTAGCAACTTTAAATTGAACATATCCAAAACTGAAGCGCTCAATATCTCCTTGCCCACCCCTACAGTATCCACTCTTCAGGCCAATTTCCCCTGCAAATGACAATCCCACTCTATTAAATATTTAGGCACCAAGATCCCGCATCATCTCCCTGACCTCTACTCCCTAAACTATGCCCCTCTTTTGTCAAAGATCTGGAGAATGGTTGACTCCTGGCAGAATTTACCAACCTCTTGGTTTGGTCGTATTAGTGCGAGAAAGGTGGATGTATTACCCAAACTTTTATATCTGTTCCAAGCCATACCTATCCTATTACCTGCAGCCTTTTTCAAAACCTTCAAAAGATCACTGGCCATTCGGTTTGTCTGGCAGAGGAGCCTGCCAAGGGTGAAATTTAAATTATTATGTCAATCTAAATTGAACGGGGGGGCGGGACTACCCGACTTCGAACTGTACCATGCAGCAACATTGACCTCCAGACTCTTGGACTGGTTCCCTCGCCCTTTTCAGAAGGCGGCATGTATAGCAGAACAAGATCTATCCCCGGTAGACCTCAGGGCTCTCCTTTGGGGACAGGACTCATCATTTCTCTCGCTTTTAATGCTTTCCCCCTTAACTCTAGCCGCACTAATGATATGGTACCGACGACGCTTACATTGGTCTTTAGCAACAGATCCGAGCCGCCTCACCTCCCTTTTTTACAACCCAAACCTACCAAACAGTGACGCGCCCTCTTACTACTGCTCCTGTGAGAGACTCTCTTGGCCTACAGCACAAGAGTTTATTCACTCTTCCTCTGGTTCGTTTAGACCATCTCAACACCGTCCGGGCACCACCCCCGATTGACTTACAAATGTTAGCCTATTCAAAACTTGTCAATCCTTGCACAGATCGGGGAACATTCACAAACGACTGACTCCTTTTGAAGATCTTTGTACCCTTTCGGAGACCACTCGTCATACGCTGTCAACCTTGTATAGAGAGTTATTATCAAGTACACATCAAGAGCTCCCGACTTATACCAGAGTGTGGGCTAGGGACCTGGAGCTAGATATATCTCCCGAGGAATGGCAAACCTCTTTGTTTTTTACGCATAAGTCCTCGGTGTCAGTGTATGCCCAAGTTAAAAATGTACTATCCAGATGGTATAGAGACCCGGTCTCGCTAAACTTGATCTTCCGGCACACAGCAACTGATTGCTGGCGCTGTCATGGAGCGAGAGGCTCATATTTACATATTTGGTGGGACTGCCCCCGTATTCAACCTTTCTGGCTCCGATTCTATCACATTTATAATGCCATTTACGATAGCACCATTCGCCCTTCCCCTAAGAGTGCACTGCTATCCATCCTCCCTGGAACTATCACACAGCAGAAAAAATCTCTTCTCCGTTTTCTCCTTTCTGCTGCATGCCAGGTTATTTCCAGACATTGGAAAACCGAGACTAGTCCTCCGATTGGCTATTGGGTTGATACCATTAACGATATAATGCTAATGGAAGACATGCAGGCCAACATTACAGATTCCAGGGAAAAGTTTAACCTGCTATGGAGAGGATGGATGCACTACTCGAACCAGGTGCCCTTTCAGAGAAGGTTCCTCCATTGATAGGACCCCAATCCATTGCTGGATGGGAACAGAGTCTGGGACCCATACTTATTCACCGACCTCCACCATTTACGGACCACTATGGCCGTTCCCACAATAATGCGCACGTTAGCAGACTATTGATACAAAACTATTTTCTTAGGGGACGGAGACTCCCCTGCCCGGAACTCCCCTCCCTTCCCTTTCACTCTTCCCCTTCCTCTCCTCCTCCCTTCCTTCCTCCACTTCTTTATGTCTTCTTTTATTTCTTCTTCCTTTCCTTTCTATATATTTTACAATGTTTTCATCACCCCCTCTTTCACCTATTGCCTCCATGTCCATTAATCTTCATCTTTCCATAGTAGATAAGGTATAGGTGTTTCTTACCTTAATCACCGTAAGCAAGATGTAATTTCACTGTCCTTTTAGGTACAACTGAATGTTTTGAGTAAAAAAGCACGTTTTTTTTTTTCCTGTTTTTCGGATGCTATGATTCTACATTGCACGGTTTTGCTCTCCACACCATGATATTTGCTTTTCTTGTACCTGGACGTAATGCTTTTTGTTTACCATGCTGTTTTTTTCTCATAATAAAAACATATTTAACCTAATTGTGTTCAAATGATATGTAAGTTGTAAATTGGTAGATTTATCGATCAGATGGGTAGGAAGATTTCAAAATACTGCTTTTGTGATTGGGTTCAGGAGATGGCTCAACCTGGAAAAAACTTTGTATAGAGCATGGATTAAACTATTTGTCAATTTTTTTTTGCTGTCTGTGTACCCATTTGGAAGAGTTCCCCTGTTCTCCCTTCTATTTGACAATCCATGAAGTCAAGGAAAATCTCCCACTCCCTTTATATTTTATGGGTGTCAAGCAGAACAGGAGGAGTCAAACAATCTCTTCTATGAATTGAATTAATATCTAACCTTTGTGCACTCTGTTCAAAACTAAAAAAGTTTTGTCTGGAGTTTGGGTAACCCTGTAATGGAACTCCAACTTATAAATTAAATGTCATAGGAGATGACAGTACGACAGTCCAAAAATCTGAGATAAAGTGTGATGGCACACTCAATATGACTGTTCCAGCAGCCACCTCACTCACTGAATATCTGTTTTAGAAGATGTACATGGGGTGTACATGGCCTAAAAGTGATAGTCATGGACAAATGAACATATTTCCTCAGTGAGACTCAAACAAACATACCCTGGTAACATCCCTGTTAAAATTATGTGTGCGGATCCCTTCTTTACTTTCTTGGAATCTTGATTTTTCTGGGTGTTTTATTATTTGCTCTGAAATGTATAGTCGAGGTATCTGCAGGTTGGAGCCAGGCATGCATTGCAAACTGATTATCATTGTGCCCATTGTTAACTTAGAAACATTTATTTGTGAAATAAAGATTGTTTTTATGCATATGTAGCATTACCTCTGCAGGGGCCGCTGGTATGTTGCCATGGTCTTCCCCACTTTTTGATCGGCATCCAGGTACAAGGTATTTCCCCCAGCCAGGTGAACATACACTTTCACTTGTTACTCCAATAACCAGTCTAGGGGTTTTGTTGTTGTTTTGGAGAACTGGGATAGGGCAAGGGGTATAGTGGGAATGGGATCCTTCCAAATTGAACAACTGGATATAGTGGGATACTTCCAAATTGAACTATTCACATCAAGGACTCTAATTTCCTTTCCTAGTGAAACTTGACTGAAGTCCTTGCAAAGGCACATGCAGACTTCATCACAGCAGTAACAAACTGCAGAACAGAGCAATGTTCCTTAATAAAGTAGTGAACAGTTCTGGGCAAAGCTCTAAGAACACTAGCCAGCATTCTTCTTTGTGTGGGCCCTCAGGTGACTTAGAGCCCAAGGGGGTATAACTGTCTAAGGATCCTTAGGGTGTCTGTACTCACAAGGCCACACAGATTTCAAGCTCTCAGATCTCACATCTGAAGCCACATGTCAGCAATTCAGGCCCTCAGGTTGCCCACCTAAGGCCACATGGCAGCAATTCAGGCCCTCAGGTTACCCACCTACGGCTACATGGCAGCAAGTTCTTGGGGAGGCAAAGCCCTTCCCCCAGCCTGGTGCAATCCTCTTCAGGAATAACCAAGAGCTCATGTGCTCCTAAAACATATATACCAGCATCCAGCATGCCTAGGAGCACTTCCCCTCCCAATTGGCCAAAGCTGTATCCATATTCATGCTGCTCATCTGCTTAGTCTCCCAATGTAGCCCAGAGCCTTCATAGCTTGCTAAGCACAGGGACACTTAGACAGCATAAGCAGCACCAGAGCACACTGAGCAGCCCACACTAACTGATAAAGCGCTCTGTTACGCAGACAGCACATACATTTACCTAGCTGTCTCTCAAAAACTATAATAAACTCATCCTGGCACACATAATTTACACAAATATATTGTTTAATAAAACCGTAAACGCAAAACAAATTAATACAAAATAAAAATGAAACTAATGAGGTAATGATTAACAAAATATGTTATCACAATGCTAGTCTTTCAAAACCAAGTGGGTCAAAATGGGTTAAGACTTCAACAGCACAGATCTTATACAAGTTGGAAAGGTTTATTGATGGATACACGTCTTTTCATATGCCCTTCATTCTGATACCAATGGTTGGGGTTGGTGGTCTTTTTTTCCAAAAATGTTATGGTGTTCTGAATCTCAGTACCGCAATTCCCAGAAATACAGTGCCAGGAAAATCCATATGATGACAAGCTTTCAAAGCCTGTTTTGTAGTTAATATCAACTTAAAACACGGCATAAAATTAGCATTCATGTTCACTCTGCTCTCCTTCTGTCAAGGTGTTCCCTGTCAGCAGATGTGGACATCAACCAATGTTTGTACTTTTCATTTAACTACTGGCCAAGAAAAATCACTTGCATCAGTTGACAGCTATATAGAAGTGAGCTGCACAAGGTCTACCTGTTTGATTCACATCTAGTATAAATCGTCTTCTAAATCTCAGTGGGCCTTTGTGCAGGTGCACAAATGGCATGTCTGCCCCTGGTTGAGAGCCTGGATTCATCCCCCTATAGTATGTGAGAGATGTGATTTCAGCATCCAGTAAGGGAAAAACTGGGTCTCAGGAGTCAGATTGGAGCAACATTTGCATTCTCTGTTTATTTACCACTGAGTTTTATTAATAAGCGAAATAGTTTATATTTAGGAACAGTTTCTGAACAGTGTCTTGTCTGACTTTCCAACTACAAATGGGATGAAGCAGGGGTGCCTTGTTTCTCCTCTTATATTCATTTTCAACATGGAACCACTCCTGCATATAATCCTTTATTCACTTAACATATGAGACTTTACTACCCCATCAGGTCATCACAAAGTGGTGGGTGACCTTCTCTTTTTTCTGTCTTATAGTGATACAACCGTCCCTTTAGGTACTAAAATCTATGCAGATATAAACAGACTTAAAATTTAATTTCAAACCATATCCAATGGACCTTTAGCCCTGGTTCACACTGACAGCAGAAATGATTTCAGCGAATTCAGCACCATTTCAGCCAAGTCACCAAAGGTAGTACAGAAACTACTTTTGGGAATCGGTGCTGCGCCGCAAATGCAGTATCACACCGATTTAGACATGTCATTGCCAGTTGCCGCCGATTTGGCATGTGATTTGACATATCAAAGTGCGTGCCAAATCGCCCCAATGTGAACCGAGGCTTAAAAATATCTTGCTAAATGGCACAAGGGTATATTTACCTGGTGTGGTTTAGTTTTAAAAAAAGAATGTCCTACCAAGAATGACCGACCTCCTCCAAACCCTACCTATAGCCCTACCTTTAGACTTCCACAGAGCTTTGTTTAACTTTCCTTTGCTTCATTTGAGCCCAGAAGAAAGCAATAATTAAATCTCCTTTATAAAACCTTTCTATAGCTAAAGATCACATAGGATTTCCAGACCCCATCCAATATCAAAAAACAACTCTCCTACAAGGGTCTTGGAGTGAAGCACCCCAACCCTTTCTTTTTAATAATCTTTATTGATTTTTTCTTTTTCTTCATTCCAAAACAATACAACACATACAGGTTTAACAAAATATTTTCCCTACATTCTCTTTATGACATTCATATCTACAACTACACCTGTCACTTCATTACACATTGTAACATTTCAACCAAAAAAACATACTAGCTACCCCTCCCCACAATAACCCAACCCTCTGGGGAGCGAGGGGGAGAAAACAAAAAGGGGGGGAGGGAAAAACCCAAACACCCCCCATAAGCATAAGGGGAGTACCGGTAATTCCCTTCTCCTCTCTGCTCCCCATCCCTCCCCCTTCCCTTTCCATCACCCCAACACATTTAATCACTTCAGGCCCGGAAGGATTGCTCATGTTAGGATCAGACCACTTTTTGCGATTCGGTACTGCGTCTCTTTAACTGACAATCACGCGGTCGTGCGACGTTGTATCCAAATCAAATAGAGCTTTCTTTTGGTGGTATTTGATCACCTCTGCATCATTTTTGATCACCGCTATAAAAAAAAAGAGCGACAAGTATGCAAAAAACAATATTTCTTACTTTTTGCTAAAATACAAATCCAAAAAAAACACAAATGTATTCATCGCTTTGGCCGATTTATTTTCGGTAAAAAAAATCACAATCAGCATCTGTTGATTGGTTTGCGCAAAAGTTGCCGCGTTTACAAACCATGAGAATTAATTTCTGGCGTTTTTATAATTTTTTTTTTCTTACTGGTAATGGCGGCAATCTGAGATTTTTATTGGGACTTTGATATTGGGGCGGACATATCGGAAATTTTTGACACTTTTTTGGCACCAATGACATTTATACAGTGATCAGAAATGATCCACTGATTACTGTATAAATGTCATTGGCAGTGAAGGGTTAATCTTCAGGGGGCAGTGAAGGGGTTAACTGTGTTCCCTGGGCGTGTTCTAACTGTGAGGGGGCTGGGCTACCATGGGCATAAGAGATCAGTAAGTCTTTTAAATGCCCACTGACAGAGCAGGGAACCGCTGTGTTTACATCAGCGATTCCCTGTTCTTTCTCTCTGATAAGCCATCACGGCTCGCCGGCGGACATCAGGTCCGCCCAAGCCGCAGGCACACTCCTGCAGAGTGCGATGGGCATGAGAGGGCACCGGCGGCAGAGCACTCCTGCCCGCTAGCTGCGCACGCGCGAGCCGCTGTTTATAGACGGCGACTTTGAGTAATAGAGCCACTCTGCAGCAGTAAATGTACGCAAGCTGGTACGGAACCAGTTAAACGGTGGATACATTTGGAATAAAAATATGCTCTTATCCCCCTGCAAGGCCTACTATGGTTCCCCAACTAACGTCTGCTGGGGATTAGAGATCACTCTTGATTGGTCCTACATGTGCAGTGACTTGAAAACTTTTCATGATCTCCAAGATCAATTCAACTCTAGAGTTGAGCGAACCCGGACTGTAAAATTTGTGTCCATACCGGACTTTGGGGTGTCCGTCCCCCGAACCCGATCCATTAAAGAAAAAGTCCGGGATCGGGTTCGGTATTCGGGTATTTTTGGCGCCTTTTCTATAGCTGCTGGGCAGCCAATCCACAAGCTTTTCACTAGTTTGCCCTTTGAAGCCATCACAGCCATGCCTACTAATGGCATGGCTGTGATTGGCCAGTGCATCATGTGACCCAGCCTCTATATCGGGCTGGAGTCACGTAGCGCCGCGTGTCAGATCATCTCAGACTAGAGTAGGGAGAGCTTCATGCCGCTGCTGTGAGGGAAAGATTAGTGTTCACAACCATCTTAGGCTGCATTAGGGAGACCTTCATTGTGGTCCTGTGAGGGAGACATTAGTGTATCAGAACCATCTTATAGTGCATTAGGGAGATGTTCCTGTCTGTGCTGTGAGGGAGACATTAGCGTTCAGAACCATCTTATAGTGCATTAGGGAAACGTTCCTGTTGGTGGTCTGAGGGAGAGATTCTCATTCTAAAACCATCTACTACTGCATTAGGGAAACGTTCCTGTTGGTGCTTTGAGGGAGAGATTATTGTTCTAAAACCAACTACTACTACATTAGGGCCAGGTTCCTGTTGGGCTCTGAGGGAGAGTTTATCGTTCTAAAAACAACTAATACTGCATTAGGGCCAGGTTCCTGTTGGTGCTCTGAGGGAGAGTTTATCGTTCTAAAAACAACTACTACTGCATTAGGGCCAGGTTTCTGTTGGTGCTCTGAGGGAGAGTTTATCGCTCTTAAACCAACTACTACTTCATTAGGGCCAGGTTCCTGTTGGTGCTCTGAGGGAGAGTTTATCGTTCTAAAAATAACTACTACTGCATTAGGGCCAGGTTCCTGTTGGTGCTTTGAGGGAGAGTTTATCGTTCTAAAACCACCCACTACTGCATTAGGGCCAGGTTCCTGTTGGTGCTCTGAGGGAGAGTTTATTGTTCTAAAACCAACTACTGCTGCATTAAGGCCAGGTTCCTGTTGGTGTTTTGAGGGAGAGTTTATCGTTCTAAAACCATCCACTACTGCATTAGGGCCAGGTTCCTGTTGGTGCTCTGAGGGAAAGTTTATCATTCTAAATCCAACTACTACTTCATTAGGGCCAGGTTCCTGTTGGTGCTCTAAGGGAGAGTTTATCGTTCTAAAACCATCCACTACTGCATTAGGGCCAGGTTCCTGTTGGTGCTCTGAGGGAGAGTTTATCGTTCTAAAACCAGCCTGTTGGTGCTCTGAGGGAGAGTTTATCATTATAAAGCCATCTCCTACTGCATTAGGGAGAGGTTCCTGTTGGTGCTGTGAGGGGGAGATTATTGTTCTAAAATCATCTCTTACTGCAGTAGGTACAGGTTCCTGTCGGTGCTGTGAAAGACAGATTATCGTTCTAAAATCATCTCATACTGGTGGTGTAGGGAGACGTTCCTGCTGCTGGTGTGAGCGGTGCATTTCTTGCACAAAAATAAAAAGTGCATCTACAATTTTCGTTTTTTTAAAAAAAAATAAGAATAATAATTTATTATTCTTTTTTTTTGTATTAATAAATAGTGCTACATAGTACATTTGTGTCCAGAATGAGGAGAGCGTCAAATAAGGGACGTGGTGGTGGTCGTGGTGCTGCTGGTGCTGCTGGTGTTGGTAGCGTTGCTGAAACTCCTGTTGCAAGGAGAGGACGTGGTCGATCTGTGCCAGCTACACGCACAAGTGAAACACCTTCCTCAGGTAGCCGACAGAACCTTCAGCGTTATATGGTAGGCCCAAATGCCGCTCGACGAATGGTGAGGCCAGAACAAGTACAGGCGATAGTAGATTGGGTGGCTGACAATGCCTTCAGTTCCTTCACATTGTCTCCCACCCGGTCCCTTGATGAAAGCTCAGAGTTGGCACCTGAACCCCATGGCCATCTGTCTTTCACCTCAGCCCCTTGGAAATCAGCCAAGCAGTCTGAGCCCCAAGTCATGCAGCAGTCTCTTATGCTTTTTGGTGACTCTGCTGCTGTGCTTTCCATGGGCCATCCACATAGCCCTGGCCCAGAAGTGGAAGCCATTGAGTGCACTGATGCCCAACCACTTCTGGTTCAGGATGAGGACATGGAAACACCCCAGCAGCACGTCTGTGATGATGATGACAAAGCACAGGTGCCAACTGCTGCGGCTTTCTACAGTGTGCAGACTGGCAAGGAGGGCAGTGGTGAAGGGTGGGTGGAAGATGATGTGGAGGATGATGAGGTCCTAGACCCCACATGGAATGAAGGTCATGCGAGTGACGTGTGCAGTTTGGAGGAAGAGGTGGTGGTCGCACAGAGGCACCAGCACAGCAAAAGAGGAAGCAGGTGGCAAAAGCGGAGCGAACGTCCCCTAGACAGTATGCCTGCTACTACCCACTGCACCCAGGGACCTAGCACACCAAAGGCAGCTCAAAGGCGTTCCCTGGCGTGGCAGTTCTTCAGACAATGTGCTGACTACAAGACACGAGTGGTTTGCACACTTTGCAATGAGACCCTGAAGCGAGCCATAAATGTTCTAAACCTGAGCACAACCTGCATGACCAGGCATCTAAATTCAAAGCACTTGCTGCAGTGGAATAAGTACCTCAAAATCCAAGAAAGGTCTCTGCCTCCTCCTGCTTCCTCTTCTGCTGCTGCCTCATCCTCTTCCTCCACCTCTACAGTGCTAGTGTCACCTGCCACCCAGCAAACAGACGTGTGACAGCAACGCCACCGTGTCCGCCACCATCCTCAAGCATTTCCACATGGTCCCATGGAAGCTTACAGCTGTCCATCTCCCAAACACTGGAGAGAAAGAGGAATTACCCCCCTACCCACCCGCGATCCCTGGCCCTGAATGTCAGCATTTCAAAATTCCTGGCCTTTGAAATGCTGTCATTCCATCTGGTGGACACCAAAGTACGTGGTTCCCAGCCGCCACTACTTTTCCAGACGAGCCATCCCTTCCCTGCACAAACAAGAAACAAGTCGGGGACAAGATCAAGTGTGCACTGCAAAACGCCATCTGTGGCAAGGTCCACATAACCACTGATACATGGACCAGTAAGCACGGGCAGGGACGCTATATCTCGCTAACTGCACACTGGGCAAATGTAGTGGCGGGTGGGCCTGAGGCGGCTAGCCGTTTGGCACATGTCCTTCCACCACCCAGGATTGCAGGGCATTTCTCTTTGCCTCCTGTTGCCTCCTCCTCCTACTGTGCTTCTTCCTCCTCCTCTACCACCTCCTCATCCACTCAGCGTAACACCTTCACCACCAACTTCAGCACATCCAGGGGGAAACAACAGCAGGCTGTTTTAAAACTGATATGTTTGGAGGATAAACCCCACACTGCGCAGCAGCTGTGGACGGGCGTTGAACAACAGACCGATGAGTGGTTGTTGCCACTGAGCCTCAAGCCCGGCCTGGTGGTGTGCGATACTGGGCGAAATCTCGTAGCAGCTCTGGGCCTAGCCGGTTTGACGCACATCCCTTGCCTGGTGCATGTGCTGAATTTGGTGGTGCAGAAATTTCTAAAAAATCTACGGGGATATGTCAGAGCTGCTGCAGAAAGTGTGGGCCGTCTGTGCGCGCTTTCGGCGTTCTCACCCTGCTGCTGCTCGCCTGTCTGCGCCACAGCGGAACTTCGGCCTTCCCGCTCACCGCCTCCTATGCGACGTGCCCACAAGGTGGAACTCCACCTTGCATATGCTGGAGAGACTGTGCGAGCAGCAATAGTGGAGTTTCAGCTGCAGCATGCACGGGTCAGTCTCTCTGCGGAACAGCACCACTTCACCACCAACGAGTGGGCCTCCATGCGAGACCTGTGTACCATATTGCGTTGTTTCGAGTACTCCGCCAACATGGTCAGTACCAATGATGCTGTTCTCATTGTTACTATCCCACTTCTATGTCTCCTTGAAAAAACACTTCGGGCGATGATGGAAGAGAATGTGGCACAGGAGGAGGAGGAAGAGGGGTCATTTCCACGGTTATCAGGCCAGTCATACACAAGTGGCTCGGAGGGTGGGTTCCTGCATCAGCATAGGTCAGGTCAAAAATTTTCAAGCCAGGGGACAGTGGAGGATGAGGAGGACGAGGATGATGAGGAGGAGGAGGAGGAGGAGGAACCATGTTCACAGCAGGGTGGCACCCAACGCAGCTCGTGGGCATCACTGGAGCGTGGCTGGGGGGATACGGAGGACACAGATGATACACCTCCCACAGAGGACAGCTTGTCTTTGCCTCTGGGCAGCCTGGCACACATGAGTGACTACATGCTGCAGTGCCTGTTCAACGACAGCCGAGTTGCCCACATTTTAACTTGTGCTGATTACTGGGTGGCCACTCTGCTGGATCCCCGTTACAAGGACAACGTGCCGTCCTTAATTCCCTCACTGGAGTGTGATCGGAAGATACGCGACTACAAGCGCACTCTGGTAGACGCGCTGCTGAGGGCATTCCCAAATGACACCGGGGGCTCAGTGGAAGCACAAGGCGAAGGCAGAGGAGGAGGAAGAGGTCGCCAACACAGCTGTGGCACCGCCTGCACCTCAGAAGGCAGGGTTAGCATGGTGGAAATGTGGAAAAGCTTTGTCAGCAGCACGCCTCCACAAACAGCACCACCAGCTGATAGGCAACGTCTTAGCAGAAGGCAGCATTTCAGCAACATGGTGGAATAGTATATAGTTACATAGTTACATAGTTAGTCAGGTTGAAAAAAGACACAAGTCCATCCAGTTCAACCAAAAAAAAAAAAAAAAAAATTTTTATATACATATATATATATATATACATACATATATATATATACAGGGAGTGCAGAATTATTAGGCAAGTTGTATTTTTGAGGAATAATTTTATTATTGAACAACAACCATGTTCTCAATGATTCCAAAAACTCATTAATATCAAAGCTGAATATTTTTGGAAGTAGTTTTTAGTTTGTTTTTAGTTGTAGCTATTTTAGGAGGATATCTGTGTGTGCAGGTGACTATTACTGTGCATAATTATTAGGCAACTTAACAAAAAACAAATATATACCCATTTCAATTATTTATTTTCAGCAGTGAAACCAATATAACATCTCAAAATTCACAAATATACATTTCTGGCATTCAAAAACAAAACAAAAACAAATCAGTGACCAATATAGCCACCTTGCTTTGCAAGGACACTCAAAAGCCTGCCATCCATGGATTCTGTCAGTGTTTTGATCTGTTCACCATCAACATTGCGTGCAGC
>BLSH010230452.1:600291-619296 GCA_018402905.1 Glandirana rugosa
TCGAACAGGTGCAACCGACACCTGTCCGCCGACGCGAACAGACACTATTGCGGGGGACGGTATTATTTGTGTGCAAGTCTGTTATGTGACCGACGTCCCGTCCGGTCGTGGAGGTTCCGTATTTCTCGTTCGAGTCCGGTACACCGGTTAAAACTCTTGGTCTTCAACTTACCCCGTCTGGGTAGTCAGTCATGCACATCCGTACACGTGTGTGTGACCTCTTTCACGTCTCTTCCCGTTGATTTGATTATTTCTCCGTACCTCCTCGAGTCGATACTCCTTTCTAATCTCCTAGACTTAAATAAGAGTGAACTCTTCTCCTCTAATTCCCCCCTATACTAGTTGTACATGTTCATATATTCACCAGGTATATCACTTGAACCACACCTCAATAAATGAAATTCCAGTAGTGTTTCCTGTTCCCCCGTGAGAAATGCAGATCTCCTTTTTTCTAAATTAGATGTTTATGCCTTTCCAAAGAAGTGTCATTCTCGACACTTTTACACCTTATCTGAGGGAGGTCTCCACCAATATATACTTGTACATGTTGATCATATCCCCCCTTAATCTCCTCTTCTCAAGTGAGAATAAATTCAGATCCTCTAATCTTTCCTCATAGCTGAGCTCCTCCATGCCTCTTTATTAGTTTAGTTGCCCTTCTCTGCACTTTCTCCAGTGTGTGTGCACATGCCTACACGTACTGACTGATGGGTCTGCCCCATTCAACTTCTGGTTCTCAAAATTGGCCACATGGCCTGAGCTTGCTCTTTATGCCTTGGAGGTGCTGGCCTGCCCTGCAGCCAGTGTATTGTCTGAACGTGTGTTTATTATGGCAGGGGGCGTTATCACAGACAAGCGCAGCCGCCTGTCCACAGCCAACGTGGACAAGCTAACCTCTATTAAAATGAACCAGGCATGGATCCCACAAGACTTGTCTGTACCTTGTGCAGAATAGACATTTAGACCAGCCTCACACAGCCATTGGTATCCTTTTTTTTTTAATATGTCTCAATATTTTGGGGGCTACCCCAATTCTAAAAAAAAAAACCAAACAAACAAAAAACAGTGTTGGCTACCACTTTCTCCTCTTCCTCCTCCACCACCGCCACTTCCACCTACACTGCCACGGTCACGGCCTAGTCAACCTCTAGGCTCCTACTCCACATCCCCCTCCTCCTCCCATTTTTTTTTTTTTTTATGTGATTTTAAGTTATTTCCCTATCCACATTTGTTTGCAGGGAACTTCTCCTACTCTTACCCCCATTTTGCTTACTTTTGCAGCCTTCTAGCCCTTTCCATTACTTTTTTACAGCCATTTTCGAGCCCAAAAGTTCGGGTCACCATTGACTTCAATGGGGTTCGGTGTCCGGGGTCAAGTTCGGATCGAGTTCAGTGCCGAACCCGAACGGTTTTACGAGGTTCGGCCGAACACGACGAATTAAAACATCCAGGTGTCCACTCAACTCTATTCAACTCCCTTCCCACTTACCCACTCTCAGGACTGGGTTCTGAACACACAAGTTGTGCTTGGCACTGGCTCTTTTTGCTGAGCCACCTGAAATACTGGACAGCTCCCTGCCTGATCCTTTGGACTTTCTTGTCTTGTCGCTTGTATCAAGTGAAACTGCTTGTTTACTTATCCTGCTGGCTGGTAGAAGCTTCTCTACTGCTATAGCTACTGGTCTCTGAGCCTGGCCCCTGACTGTGGCACCCACATTGGGAACAGCAGCCTTGGAGCCAAGATATTCAGTCATCCCTTTCCTTTTGATTTGATCAGGTGCTTTCAGAGCATTTTACTTTATCAAAGCAGGAGGCTTTCAACCACCTCCAGATTAAAAGGTAACATTTCATGCTACACTAGATTAATGGAATGCACTATGACTTTCTCATTACCTCCACTCCATATGGAAAAACAACTGTTTGGTTCTGTCCAACTACCTTGAGAAGTTGTGTTTGGAATCTACTCCTCATAGATAGAGGTATAACTAGAACCTTCAGGGCCCCCGGTGCAAGAAATTATGAAGGGCCCCCCTGACCCCTGGCCAGGGCCATTCCCTTTAAGCCCAGGGCTCTTCCCACTGATCGTGGGGCCCTTTACTCCCTTTGCAGGGCCCTTTATTATGGTCCTGCAGAGGGACCCTTTTACAAGTTCTGCAGCAGGCCCCTTCCTGCCATCTTCGGGTCTCCCCACAGTGGTGAAATGCAAGGGCCCGGTTGCAAGTGCGACTTTTGCAATCCTGATCCCCAGGTGTACAGGGGAGGCACACGGGCTCCTGGAGTATGGGGCCCGGTTGCATTTGCAACCCCTGTAGTTACGCCCCTGCTCATAGACACTTGCTGTCTCCTAAGTGCTCCAACCTGCTGGACACATAAAACCTACCTCCCTACATTGATTATTGGGAAAAAGACCTAGGATGCACATTATTACAAGACACAAATTGCCTATCACCAGCAAAATCCATGTCTGAATATAAATTTCTCACTAGATGGTATATGATCCCAGATCTTCTACAAAAGATGTACTCACAATGCTCCCCTATATTCTGGAAATGCCAATCTCAAAAGCAAAATCCCAAATATATACCCAATTTTCAGACTCGAAAATTTAATCTACTACAAGCTCACTGATGTTCAGTACATCTGAAAGCTGTCCCTTAACATTCTTAATACTCATTAACTCACTGCATCACTGATTTGTGGATGCAATCTTCACTAACCACCATAGAACATTAGTTCTCATAAATCAGTGAAATCATGCACATGGAAGACCTCATGACCTCCCTTCACCACCAAGAGGAAAGATTCAAGAAGACATGTTTTTATTGGATAGCCTTTGGATCCAACCCAGAATATAGTTCCCTCCCATTAGCCTACTTGACCATCACAACTATGCCCCCCATGGGACACTTTTTCCTACCCTCAGCTATACCTACTAGCCCCAGCCCTCCCACTGCCCTATTCTGTACCTACCCTTTTTTCTACCCCATCTTCATTAACCTATTCCCACCACCCTACCCTACCTTTGCAATCCGCTTCTACTATTTAGATTGAGGTCTGGAGGAGCTGGATCAAAAAATCATGTGTCGCGCTAGGGCATACTTAATTAATAAATCAAATCACCAGTGTGGTTCATTAAAAACAAACTCTAATAATAAACTCTTAAATGTGATGATATTTGTGAAGTGTTAATACATTTATTTTAGCCACTTCCCTTTCCTACCGCCGTATTCAGAATGACGTCCAGGAAGTGGTTGAGTTATCCTGACTGGGCGTCATATCGCGACTATTGGTGGTGTGGGGGGTCAATCTGACCCCCCACATTACCAATCTCGGTAAAGCACTTCCATCAGAAGCACTTTACTATGTGATCAGCCTTGACCAATCACAGCTGGTCACAGTGTAACACAGGAAAGCCATTTATTGGCTTTTCCTGTACTTGGGTCTGCAGACCTGAGCAGTGGAGAGCCGATCGGCTGCTCTCCTGACAGGGGGGGTCTGTGCTGATGGTTTATCAGCGCAGCCCCCCCTAGGATCGCCACAGTAGACCACCAGAGAGCCTGCCCAGGGACCACCAGGGATGTGCCCACCCAGGACCACCAGGGACCACCAGGGAGCCAATCAGGACCACCAGGGAGACCACCCTAGACCACCAGGTAAGAGGCACAGTGCCCAATATGGATGGCACTCAGTGCCACCTTCAGATGCCACCCTAGACCACCAGGGAAATGGCCCCTATCAGTACATCTGCCCACCAGTGCCCCTATCAGTGCATACCAGTGCCACCTATCAGTGTCCACCAGTGCCATCTACCAGTGCCACCTATGAGTGCCCATCAGTGCCACCTATCAGTTCCCAGTGCCACCTATGAGTGCCAATCAGTGCCACCTATGAGTGCCAATCAGTGCCGCTTATCAGTGTCCGTCAGTGCTGTATATCAGTGCCCGTCAGTGCTGCATATCATTACCACCTATCAGTGCCCGTCAGTGCTGCTTATCAGTGCCGCCTATCAGTGCCCATCATTGCTGCATATAAGTGCCTCATCAGTGCTCGTCAGTGCCACCTCATCGGTGCTGCCTCATCGTGTCAATCAGTACTGTCTCATCAGTGCCGTCAGTGTAGCCTCATCAGTGCCCATCAGTGATGGAGAAAATGTACTTATTTACAATGTTTTGTGACAGAAACAGAGAAAAACTTTTTTTTTTTCTTCAAAATTTCCGGTCTTTTTTTATTTGTAGCCCAAAAAATAAAAACTGCAGAGGTGATCAAATATCACCAAAAGAAAGCTCTATTTGTGGGAAGAAAATTATAAAAAAATTGTTTGGGTACAACGTCACATAACCGCGCAATTGTCATTCAAAGTGCAATAGCACTGAAAGCTGAAAATTGGTCTGGTAGGAAAGTGTTCTAAGTGCCTGGTGTTGAAGTGGTTAATCACCTTGTGATCCAAATTACCATAAATATCCAAATATATAAAAATATTAAAAATAAATTTTGTATGAATTTACGAACACATATAAAACTCTAGTGAAAAAGTGCTGATAGAGAATTCACTCATACTCCCTCACCATCAGATGTGCTTTCACCTGATAGCGTATGACTTTACAATTAAGTAAAGTCAAAGAACGCTTTTAGTCCTTCCAGGCTTTTTTTCTTCCTCTATGCCAGTCCCTCATTGCATATTAGTATTAGGTATGGCCATAATAGAAAGGAACAATCACGAAAATAGTACTTACAACCTTTAAAAATAGATTTCTTTATTTAAAACTCCATATAGTCTACTCACCTTAGTTTGGTGCTTACAGCACACCACACTCTTCTCGCATAGTTAAAAAAAAAACACTTATGTCCAACAGACTATAATCCAATATCAGCTCCGCTGTGTGCATCCGATTTGCTCTCCTTCAGAAGCTTATATTATATCATATTGGTAGCCCACAAGGTCTTCTACTTAGTTGGAGGAGCCAGAGCTGATACTGGTTTATTATCAGTAGTTTTGTTTCCAAGGACTTCGCTTAATTACCCTCTAAAGCCCCATACATACGGGACGACGATCGCATACAACAGGTCATACTAACGACCGTTGTATGCGATATCGATCGTTCGTATGTGCGATTTGAACAGTCGAACATACGACGGTCGTACAAGGGAGTTGTATGAGCAGACTAGAAAACTTGGTCGTACCAACAAGCGCTCATACGACCGTTGTATCGTGTGTACAGAGCAGTTGGTACAACAAAGTTGTATTGTGCAAAACACGCATGCTCCAAAGTCAGGAATGGCTGGATGCTAATTACATGCACCTGAACGTTCTTCTGTGGTTGTACGATCGTGTAGTGCAGTCAGTATGCTACATGCAACAGCCAACATACGATTCAACACGATCGTACGTGTGATCGTCGCCCCGTGTGTACGGGGCTTAAGTCTTTCACTGTCCAACAGTAAAAAACCTCCACTGAGCAATTCTGTATCTGAATTCATGTTTGTTATGAGAATAATTCATGCTGCGTTTCACTGAGTGTACAAGCATGCACAGTTATTTATGTTCATACTTTCTAATACCAGTACAACTCTATTTTGTGAATGTATTATTATTAAAAAACAGAAAGGAAAAAAAAAATGTTAAAACAATTATTTATATTTCCCTTCCCTTATCTTCTGCATCTCTAGACATGATGTCACATTCCTGGGGAAAGGTGAGTACCCCAAATCTCATGAAAAGAACCCTCCAGTGAAGTGCATGATTTGGGCTGGTCTCAATTCTCTAGGACAGTGATAGAGAACCTTGGCACCCCAGATATTTTGGAACTACATTTCCCATGATGCTCATGTACTCAGCAGTGTAGTTGAACATCATGGGAAATGTAGTTCCAAAACATCTGGGGTCACAAGGTTCACCATCACTGCTCTAGGATCTCACTGGAAGGAGTATGATGTCTAAAGCCTCGTACACACGGTTCGGCGGTCGTACGACCGAACGGACCAAATCGTATGTTGGCTGTTGTATCTCGCATACTGACATGCACTACACGATCGTACGACCAAGCTGAACGTAGTGACGTGTTATGAACATATAAAGAGAAAGTTCAGGTGCATGTAATTTGTGTCTGGCCGTTCCTGACTTCGGAGCATGCGTGTTTTGCACAATACAACTTGTTGGACCAACTTCTCTGTACACACGATACAACGGTCGTATGACCGCTTGCTGGTACTACCAATGTTTTCTAGTTTGCTCATACAACTCCTGTTGTACGACCGTCATACGTCGGTTGTTCTAATTGCGCATACTAACGGTCGGATTAGCATACAACGGTCGTTCGTACGACCTGTTGTATGCGATCGCTGAACCGGGTGTACGAGGCATTACTCACCTAAGCACCACAAGCAGAAGACAGGGGTACAGTAAGTATAAAATCTAACTTTTTTCTTTACCATTTGGACACAGAGGAACTTGCATTGTACTGAAAGGTCTGTTTTAAATTTCTTGGCATAAAAAAACACTATTCTAAATGAAGAAACAGTGATCACATAACTATGTAGCATTTTATGATATATGAATTAAAAGTTAGGATAAGAAAATGTTTGTTATATTAAATACCAAATATGGGTAAACTACCTGTCTGATACAGTTTAGTGTAATAGAGCTTACGTATACTTTATAATGATACAATTATAATTTATGATTGTGAATATTTGTGTTTAGTAATGTTACAGACGGATTACCCTGGACTGTTTTCCATTTCTCAGTGCAAGTATATGGGTCTGGTTAGTCTGCTTGTAACAACAGATGGCTTTACCTGCAATTCAGGGGTGTTCAACCTTTCGAACCGTGAGGGTCACATTTGGTAATGGTTGGCAGGCCACAATGAACCATGAGGTTTTATTGCCCCTCATACTGCAAATGTAAATGAGCCCTTACTGTCCTGCGTCCCCTATAAGGTTGCTTCCACATTGATGCACTACAGCCTACCTGCACCACGAGTGCAGTGCAGCTGTGGCTTTCCTGCAGGTTAGCTGTACTAAGCCATAGACTTCTATTACATCTTGGGGGTGTAGTGCACTTTCTGAAAGTACACCAAACCTGCAGGATATAATAGAAGTTTGTGGCTCGGTACAGGTAACCTGCAGGAAATCCACAGGTGCACTGCGCTGCACCTGTGGATCAGTGTGAAAGCAGCCTAATAACCCTCTTTTTTTTAAGGGCTAATATGCTCAGTGCAAAAGTGAAAAAGTCTTATTTAATAGTTTAAAAATCAGTCCACCTGGAACAGGAGCTGGCTGTATAGAGGAAGCATCGACTTATGTGGCTCCTGCTCCCTTTGCAGCCGTCTGCTTCCTCTGCTGCTGGTGTCAGCTCCATGCACTCTGATGCTTTGGGATGGTGGGTCAGCAATCCATCGATCGCGATCTGGCCTTGCCGAACCACCATCCCAGAGCATGGGTATGTGCTTTCCTGGTTTGAGGTCGCACCCACATCAGAGGGCTCTGCAGGCCACATGGAAAAAAAAATTTATAAAAAAAATTACTTACTGAAAAAATTGATATTCCAATAACTCTAAAATAAACTACCATAGCAAGAAAAACATGGATGTTCCCATTAAGGTCCCCTCCTTCTAAAAATGTTAGTTGACTGGCTCTCATGCTCACTTACTCCTATAGTTTGAATAACTGCACTAGGACACGTTTAATAATAATATGGACTCTAAACGGTATTGAAGGGGTAATCCAGCATTGGAATACCTTTCCAGACCCCTCTACCCAGCTAATTTCTCTGATGACAGTTTTTGTTTTTGTAAATCTCAATAAAAACTGTAAAAATCACATATATACATTCATGAGAAAAAAAGAAATCTTACCACCACTCCATCTGCATATTTTTCACGCACTCTGACTGACGAAGTCCCACCCTGCATGTGGGACCCCAGTACAGCAATGATGATCGATACACAGAGAATCAACACTTCCCGTCCTGTCATCTCTGTGCTGTGTTGATCTCAGTACGCTTGAGGATGCTGCACTATACATATATATATATACACACAGTATATATACTGTATTACTCAATGAATTATCAACTTATTATCTATATCCTGGTACAGAAATACCCATAATACAATACCCCAATAATATAGCTATGTTTATAATGCAAATAATTTTGTGACATGCAGTATGATTAGCATGTAAATATATTTATGTTAGACACCTACAGTATATGAGTCATATCTTTTGTTTTTCTATATCATTTGTGACGCTGATTGTAATCTGACACTATTGTAGCCAACTCACAATGTGACGTGTTTAAATTTACCTATTTTAATACACATTAACTTTAAGAATGAATTATTACCCAAACACAAACATGTTACACCTTATCAGTCTTTCAGGCTTTTTTTCTGTTATTTCCACCTGGTAATCCTGAGAATAACATACTACCTGTCCTTGGGTGGCTACATGCACTTACTCCATTATATCTATGGACGGAGCCATGGTCGTCACCCAGGTTGGACTTGTCTTTACCCTATCTTTATTGCATAGGGGTGGGGGAAATAGTAGTTTTTGTTTTTAGTTCAACTCACAGGAAGTGACATGTATACTGCATTTTTGGCAAGATTACTTTTGTTATTCTTGGCTTTACAGTGCCTTGAAAAAGTATTCATACTCCTTGATATTTTCCACATTTTGTCATGTTACAACCAAAAACGTAAATGTATTTTATTGGGATTTTATGTGATAGACCAACACAAAATGATAAATGGTTTCCATTTTTTTTTACAAATAAATATCTGAAATGTATGGCATGCGTTTGTATTCAGCCCCCAATAATTTGTGGAACCACCATTTGCTGCAGTTACAGCTGTAAGTATTTTTGGCGATGTCTCTACCAGCTGGGCACATCTAGAGAGTGACATTTTTGCCCATTCTTCTTTGCAAAATAACTCAAGCTCTGTCAGGTTGGATTGAGAGTGTCAGTGAACAGCAATTTTCAAGTATTGCCACAGATTCTCAATTGGATTTAGGTCTGGACACTGGGCCATTCTATGAATATGCTTTGATTTAACCATTCCATTGTAGCTCTGGCTGTATGTTTAGGGTTGTTATCCTGCTGGAAGGGGAACCTCTGCGCCAGTCTCAAGTCTTTTACAGACTCCAACAGGTTTTCTTCTAAGAATGCCCCGTATTTGACTCCATCCATCTTCCTATGAACTCTGACCAGCTTCCTTGCCCCTGCTGAAGTAAAAGCATCCCCACAACATGATGCTGCCACCACAATGTTTCACAGTTGAGATGGTGTGTTCAGGGTGATGTGCAGTGTTAGTTTTCTACCACACATTGTGTTTTGCTTTTAGGCAAAAAAGTTTGATTTTGGTCTCATCTGACCAGATCATCTTCTTGCACATGTTTGCTGTCCCCCACATGGCTTCTCGCAAACTGTAAACAGGACTTCTTATGACTTTCTTTCAACAATGGCTTTCTTCTTGCCACTCTTCCCTAAGAGGCCAGATTTGCAGAGTGCACGACTAATAGTTGTCCTGTGGACAGATTCTTCCACCTGAGCTGTGGATCTCTGCAGCTCCTCCAGAGTTACCATGAGCCTCTTGGCTACTTCTCAGATTAATGCTCTCCTTGCCTGGCCTGTCAGTTTAGGTGGACAGCCATGTCTTGGTAGGTTTGCAGTTGTGCCATACTCTTTCCATTTTCAGATGATGGATTGAACAGTGCTCTGTGAGATGTTCAAAGCTTGGGATATTTTTTTACAACCTAACCCTGCTTTAACCAAATCAGATCCGCGCTATAGCCAAAGTAAGGCTCCAGCGTGGATCTGAATTTCCGAGAGGACGTCCTGCCCTTGTGCGCGCTCCTGGCGCGCACTCACAGGCGGTGGCGCCCGCACGCTGCGTGGGCGTGGCGGCAGGTCGGGCGGACTCGATGTCCACCCGAGACCCGTGATCGCCTGTCTGAGCTGCAGAATGGAGAACCGCTGATATAAACATGGCGGTTCTCCATTCTGTAACAGGAGGCATGACAAATCTACTGATCCCTGTCACTGGGATCAGTTAGATCTGTTATGTCCCGACCAGCCCCGCCACCCCACAGTTAGAACACATGCAGGGAACACAGTTAACCCTTCACTGCCCCCTGCAGGTTAACCCCTTCACTGCCAATGACATTTATACAGTAACCAGTAGCTATTTAAATTTCTGATCGCTGTATAAATTTCATTGGTCCCAAAAAGTGTCAAAAATGTCCGACATGTCCGCTGCAATATCGCAGTCCCGATAAAAATCACAGATCGCCGCCATTACAAGTAAACAATAAATAAATAAATAATAAAAACGCCATAAATCAATTCCCATAGTTTGTAGACGCGATAACCTTTGTGCAAACCAAAAAAAGTTATATGTTGGAGAGTATTGCGCTATGAATATTCAGTACAACAGCAGCAACATATAGTGCGATAATATCACCAAAACAAAATACAAAACATAACAGTTGCGCTAAAACATTATATAGACTCAAAAACAAGTGAATAGTGGTTAAAATCAAAAAAATTTCATGGATATTTTTTGATTTTAACCACTATTCACTTGTTTTTGAGTCTATATAATGTTTTAGCGCAACTGTTATGTTTTGTATTTTGCGCAAACCAATCAATATACGCCGATTGCAATTTTATTTACCAAAAATATGTAGAAGAATATATATCGGCCAAAACTGATGAATAATTTTTTTTTTTGAATTTGTATTATAGCAAAAAGTAAAAAATATTGCTCTTTTTCCAAAATCGTCGCTCTTTGTTTGTTTATAGCGGCGATCAGACATGACAGAGAGGTGATCAAATATCACCAAAAGAAAGCTCTATTTGTGGGAAAAAAAATATATAAATTCTTTTTGGGTACAACGTTGCATGACCGCGCAATTGACATTCAAAATGTGACAGCGCTGAAAGCCAAAATTTGGTCTGGGCAGGAGGGGGGTTTAAGTGCCCAGTAAGCAAGTGGTTAAACTTCTCAACTTTATCCCTGACCTTTCTGGGGTGTTACTTGGCCTTCATGATGCTGTTTTTTCACTAAGGTTCTCTAACAAACCTCTGAGGGCTTCACAGGACAGTTGTATTTATACTGAGATTAAATTACACACAGATGGACTCTATTTACTATTGACTTCTGAAGGCAATTGGTTGTCAGGTGATAGGCCAGGTGCTATTAACGGGGTGTCCTGTCCACAACAACAAGGTAGGGGTCATAGGAGCCTCCCAGATGTACTTTTATATTCCATATGACTGCCTGTTAATTTGACAGAACCTACTATATCCCCATTTACAGTGCAGCCAGGCCCTCAGATGCAAACAGAAAATATTACCCCAATTTATTTATTTTTTTCATTTATTTTTTATGGATGATCTGCTAAATTGCATTGTGGAGCAGTGTAATCTGTATGCCAGATGTCATATGTCCACCCATTAGTGTGGAAACCCCTCACCATGGAGGAAGTTAACATTTTGCTTAGACTAACCTTGCACATAAGACTGACGAAAAAAAAATTAAGTCCATGCCTACTGTTCTGCTCAGTCTATACATCATATACCAGTCTATTCTTCTTTTATGCCCAGAACATGCTACAAGATGATAATGAGGTTTTTACATTTCAATAATAAACCCAGTGCCCTCCTCAAAATCATCCTGATTAGGACAAACTGTTCAGAATTCGGCTAGTAATCAATTTTTTTTTACAGCAGTTTCAAGGAAATGTTTAATCCCAATAAAACATATTTGTGTGGATGAATCCCTAATCCACTTTACCGATAGACTTGGCATTAATCGGGCCAAATATGGGGTAAAATTCTACAAGGTATGCGACAGGGCCACGGGATATACCTATAACTTCAAAATTTATGAGGGAAAGGACAGCCAGCTAGTCCCCCCCTGGATCCCCAAAATTGTTTGCAAACTTACAGAACCACTGTTTAACTGGTTCCCGACCAGCTTGCGTACACTTACTGCTGCAGAGCGGCGCTGTTTCACAAATTGACATCTATAAACGGCGGCTCGCGCCTGCGCGGCTAGTGGGCGGGAGCGCGACGGCGTGTTCTCATGCCCGCTGCACTCTGCAGGAGTGTTCCCGCGACTCGGGCAGACCCAATGTCTGCCGGCGAGCTGCGATTGCTGGCCACAGCTGAAAAACGGAGAACCGCCGATGTAAAAATGGCGGTTCCCCATGTTGTCAGGCGGCATGGCAGAGGTCTACTGATCCCTGTCACTGGGATCAGTTAGAGCTCTCATGCTCCTGACAGCCCAGCCCCCTCACAGCTAGAACACGCTCAGGGAACACAGTTAACCTCTAGAGCGTCCCCCCAGGCCCCCCCCAAAATCCATACCAGACCCTTATCCGAGCACGCAGCCTAGCAGGCCAGGAAAGGGGTGGGGACCGTACCAGGCTGCATGCCCTCAATATGGGGGGTGGGTGCTTTGGTGCAGGGGGGCCTTGTGCCTCCACCCCAAAGCACTTTGTCTCCATGTTGATGAGGACAAGAGCCTCTTGCCGGCAACCCTGGCCGTTGGTTGTCGGGGTCTGCTGGCAGGGGCTTATCGGAATCTGGAAGCCTTCTTTAACAAGGGGGCCCCCAGATCCCGTCCCCCCACCCTGAATGACTATGGGGTACATCGTAGCCTTACCCATTCACCTGAAAAAAAAAGTTAAAAAAAAACACACACTACACAGGTTTTTAAAATATTTTATTAAATCAGCTCCGGCCTCTTCTCTGTCTCCTTCTTTCTTCGGCTCTTTTGCGGGGTCTTCTGTCTTCTGCTCTTTTGCCGCTGCTTTTCCCCTGTCTCCACCTCCCTCTCTCCTCTGGAGATGTTGACTCGTCGCTCTCTCCCACTCGAATGCCGAGTCCGTACTGCGCCCTTGCCATATATTGGAATGGGGCGGGGCCATCTGCTGACGCCATCTGCTGACGCCATTTTTGCCTGAACTATTGGTTAAAAGCAAAGGAGTGGGAATCTTTGAGTGAAACAGCTTTGATTTTGACTGCTGGTGTTTGCTGTGTTTGGAGTTTTTGATTTTTGGGGGGTTTTTCTTTTCAGCTTTTTAACACTTTTTCTGTCTCTTTTTAAATAGCTTCTTTTCTTTCCTTCCTTTAGACTGTTAATTAAGGGGAGTGGTTAATTTGTCACAGGTGATTCAATTCCTATAAAGCTCTCTGTTGAGCTCAATTTAGAGTTTGCCTGAACTATTGGTTAAAAGCAGAGGAGTGGGGATCTTTGAGTGAAACAGCTTTGATTTTGACTGCTGGTGTTTGCTGTGTTTGGAGTTTTTGTTTTTTGGGGTTTTTTTCTTTGCAGCTTTTTAACACTTTTTCTGTCACTTTTTAAATAGCTTTTTTTTCCAAGTCATCTTCCAGGACGGCTTACAGAGAGAGAGGCTCCTCCCACCTAACAGGAAACACATGATCCACATTATAAAAAGACTGCTCACCATTAGTACCTCAGTATATGTGTTTCCTCCGGCCTGACAAGAACTCTGAAGAAAGCTAAACTCAAGAAAACCGCGCTCAGGATTCTTTGGGGCTGGGTGTGCTGCCTCCAGTGGTACTCCCCCTAAAGGGAGTGTTGAGAATGAAAGTATAGGTCTGGACTGGCGCTCCCCTGTAAAGCCTGTGACTGAGGTAAATACCTCCTGCGTTCTTTGGTACTAAAATAACTTTAAGCTTAAAACTGATAGTGCTGAAAATGAGTGCTGATTGCAAAGTAGTCAAAAGATGTGTATCTTTTATGAAAAGTGCTCAAGTGCTAGAGAAACTAAAAAGAGTAATAAATAATGTAAAAAATAATAATACTGTATACAAAATAAATAAGGTGTAACCAAAGTGTGTAACATTCAAAGTGCTGGTGCTATAATAAATCATAAATTAAACATAAATATAGATATATAACTCTCCTCTCTTCAATCAGTGTATACTTAATAACAAGGTAGAGAAAATATATAAATATATATCTCCTCTTGATAGTCAGTTTATACTCAAATTCACAGCAGTGTTAAACTCAGAACCTGCTATGTATGTAACGTTTTTGATGTTCCCAACAGTTCAGGTGCAAGAATAGAAATGCTACAGAGAATGCGGCTGTGAGGAGGAGAGAGCCGGTGTGACACCCTGCAGAATCGGGGGTCTGGAACCCCTCTGTCCTTAGCGCTGGTCTCTTCATTGTCCTCCTATAATCTATGGCTATGGTGTGACGAGGGAGTGGAGTGGACTCTCTAGAAGTGGAATTTGGCTTAAAGGAAAGGATTTACCACACATTAACGGAGGAATGGAGCCATCGACCCAGAGGCTGGGACAGCGCATCTTGGAGAGGAAGGAGGGATCACCATCCACTCACAACACCCCACCACCAGGAACAGGGAGCTCTGCAGCCTATCCCTGGGAGGAATCACCCACCTGGAGTCTGGAATACCGGCTTGGAAGGACAAGAAAAACCATCATCCATCTACCGCACCTGATCCACCTGCCTGAGACAGGCGCCTCTGCGCTTTACCCCTGTGTGGGGTGGCGCTGTCCGGTAAGCAGGGTGGCATAAGGGGAGCATGCGTGTCATACCAAGAAAAGCATTGTTTGGATTTCACTATATGGATACCTGTTTATATAGCGCAAACTAACGTTTTAGATCCTACTAGCTTATATTGTAGCATTGCTATTCTTGCACCTGAACTGTTGGGAACATCAGAAACGTTACATACATAGCAGGTTCTGAGTTTTTTTTTTAACAGAAGAGTTTATTGACAATTCAGCATTACAGAGTATCACGATCCAAGTAGACAGGTAGTACATAGCAGTAGTACTTACTTTCAATTTATAACACAATAGAGCATGAGGTGTCAAAATACCATAATACATCTGCTAAACGTGTAGGGTAATTCTTCTTTACTCATTCCTCCCCCTAGTTACTTAAACTACGGGGCAGAGCCCCTGAGAGGGAGAATGTAGAAATAAGGGAGGGAGCTTGAACATGAACAGGAGGGGATCAGGGCATATCGCCCGACTACGCAAATCCCACGTGACCTACAGACAGCCGTGCTTCAAGTGCTAGACCATCTAGACCAAATTTTTTCATACTTTTTGGGGCACTGCCTGCTTTCGTACGTAAGTTTATATAGTGGCAGAACCGATACAACTGACCTCCTCCAAGCCTCGCAGGTTGGGGCCTGCTCCGACTTCCATTTCAATAATATCTCTCTTCTGGCATAAAAGAGGGAAAAAGTGATACATAGCTTAGAGTATCTGTCCCCCTCTACCTCCTCCAAATAGCTGAGTAATAAAACCATGGGATCCACCGGTATCTGCGTATCGCAGATCTCTCCCAACTCCCTCGCCACCCCCTCCCAGAACGAACCCAGTTTGGGGCAGGCCCAGACCATATGCCAGAACGAGCCCTGATCAGACCCACATCTGGGGCAAGCACTCTCCCTGTCCGGGTAGATGCGGGACAGTCTCTGGGGGGTGTAATATGCTCTGTGAAGAAATTTTAATTGTATGAAGCGGTCTTTAGCTGCTATCATAGTGGGGATATAAGTCGCTACACAATCAGACCACTCCTCCTCCCCCAATCCCGGAATATCTTCCCTCCACCTAGCCAGAGAGTCTGCTGTCTTAGTATCATACGCTATCGAGAGATACATATACAGAGTAGAGAGGGGTTTGCCCATCATTTCTGAAATAAGGAGGCGCTCAATTGAGTCAGATTCTAACGTCACCCCCCGGGGGAACTGTGCCCCCAGGGCATGTCGCAACTGCCAGTAACGAAAAATAAAAAAGTTAGGAAGAGCGAACTTAATTCTAAGGTCCTTAAACGGAATAAGCTTCCCATCCGACATGACCTGCCTAAGCGTTAATATTCCCTTAGAGGCCCACGCCGAGGGGTCCGGGATAGTCTGCAATTGAGACAGAGTAGGGTTGCCCCACAGCGGCGTGTGCGGTGATATTTTACTAGGACTTCGATATATGGCCCTTGCCTCCCTCCACACCTTCACCGTGGTCTTCATTAAGTTGGTCAGGGGGTAGTGAGCCCGCAGGCCCCTAAAGACCAGATTGCTCAGGGCGGCATACGAACCCACTACAGCCGCCTCTAGCGTCACTGCCACATTCTTGGGGGCCTGAGAAAACCACCAGCGTACCGTCACTAGGACCGCCGTCCAGTAATAAAGTTGAAAATTTGGTAACGCCAATCCACCACCCGAGAGAGGGAGATACAAGATACGCCTCGAAACCCTGGGGGGCCCCCCCGCCCACACGAAGGAAATCACGACACTCTCCAGTTTCCGAAAAAAGACCTTCGGAATTGGGGTCGGAGTGTTGCTGAAGAAATATAGAAATTTGGGCAAGTAGACCATTTTGAGCAAATTCACCCTCCCCACCGGAGATAGTGGAAGTGAGCGCCAAGACGTACATTTCCCGCTTAGCTGAGACAGAAGAGGGTATATGTTCCTCTCCAAGTAGGCTGTTGTGTTGGGCGTGATTCTGACCCCCAAATATGTAAACTCAGACACCCACTTGAGGGGGGTACCCGTATCCAACCTGGGATTAGAAGAGTGAAGGGGGAATAGGACTGACTTGTCCCAGTTTATCCGGACGCCAGAGTAGAAGCCAAACTGTTTAAATAAGGCCAATGCTGTTTTAAGAGACCCCTCCGCATCCGCCAGATACAGGAGGGCGTCGTCCGCGTAAAGAGACAATTTCTCCTCCAACGGGGGCACCCTCAGTTCCTTCACCTCGTTATGCGCCCTGAGTCAAATGGCCAGGGGTTCCAAGGCCAGAGCAAACAGCCCGGGAGACAGGGGACAGCCCTGCCTCGTGCCCCGCCGGAGGGGAAAGGCCTCAGAGAGAATCCCATTGGTGCGCACTCTAGCCTGCGGTTGTTTGTATAGCAGCTTTACCCATGCCAAAAATTTAGGGCCGAACCCAAATCTGTGCAGAACCGACCACAGGTATCCCCACTCCACGGAATCAAAGGCCTTCTCTGCGTCCAGAGAGGCCACCAATCCCGGGCTGCCATCATCCGCCCTGTCAATGTGTGTAAAAAGCCTTCTAATATTAATGTCCGTGCCCCTCCCGGGCATAAACCCCGCCTGATCAGGGTGAACCAACTCTGTGATCACCGTGTTCAGTCTAGTTGCAAGGATCTTTGCCAGGACCTTGGCATCCACATTAAGAAGGGAGATAGGCCTGTAGGACGAGCACAGAGATGGGTCCTTCCCTGGTTTAGGAATAACTACTATGACCGCCTCCCCCATTGAAGGAGGGAGGGTCCCCATGTCCAACGCCCCACTGAAAACCTCCCGCATCCTAGTAGCCATCTCCCCAGCGTATTGTTTGTAGAATTCTACCGGTATGCCATCTGGCCCGGGAGTCTTCCCCGTCTGTAAAGTTTTGAGCGCCCCCAGTATTTCCTCAGGCATAATGGGTTTGTCCAGTCTGTCCCTATATGTTGGGGTCAATTCCGGTATGTCTACGTTCCTTAAATAGTCTGACAGGTCGGCCTCTCCATACGTTACCCGTGAGGTGTACAGTTCCCTATAGTATTGGGCAAAGCTGTGACTAATTTCTTCCGGGGTACACCGCAGACTACCGTCATCCCCTTTAATCTGGGCGATACCCACCCCACCCGTCTGCTCTCTAGAGAGCCAGGCCAGAAGTTTTCCCGTGCGTTCCCCTTGTTCAAAAATCCTCTGGGATTGTGCCAGTAGTTTTTTCTGGGTCAGGGTTGTACAGATATTGAACACCTCAGCTATAAGGGCCTGTAAACGCGAGTGGTGTTGCGGGTCCCCAGATCTAATGTACAATGCCTCCTGCTCGCTCACGGCCAGTTCCGCCCTCCGGAGGGCAGCCCCTCGGGCCCTGCAAACCCCTGCTATAACAGTCTGGTACTGACCCCTCATATAAGCCTTAAAGGAGTCCCACACCATGTGTACATCTGCCGAACCCGCATTTGTAGCCCAGTAACTCTCCATAGCCCCCCGAACATCCCCCTCCACCTCCACGTCCGTCACCCAAAACCTTGAGAGTCTCCACAGGCCCCCAGATGGTGCCTCAGAGGTCACAAGGTGGAGAAGCAACGGGGCGTGATCTGAAATTCCCCTAGGTAGAATGGCAACCTCTTTAACCCTCGGCAGCACCACCCCATTTGCAAAAATGAGGTCTATTCGGGAGAAGGTTCGGTACGAGGCCGAGTGACATGTGAAGGCCCGCTCCCCCGGATTCCTCCACCTCCACACGTCAGTCAGCCCATACGTCTCTGCCCAATCTGAGAGTCCAGAGTTTGAAGGGGACTTTGAAGACAGACGATCCCTCTCAACATCCGGAACTAAATTAAAATCCCCTATGATGACTACATTTTCCGTGGCAAAATCCGCTATTTTAACTGTAATTTTGTTTAGGAGAGCCAGGGAGGCTGGAGGTGGTAGATAAAGTCCCACTATTACCCAGTTCAAGGAGCATATAGAGGCATGTATAATAACAAACCTGCCCTCTGGGTCCAACACCAGGTCAAGGAGTTTGAAGGGGAGCGCCTTGAGAATCAAGATACTGACTCCCCGTGCGTAATTCGAATAAGTAGAGTGGTAATGATACCCCACCCACGGTTTTTTAAGGGCAAGAACCTTACTCCCCACGAGATGAGTCTCCTGCAGTATGCACATGTGTGGGCTATAGGATTTAATGTACTGGAACACCAGCGACCGTTTAGTCGGGGAGTTTAGCCCCCTGGTGTTCCAAGACATTATCTTAAGGGAAGACATTAGCTGCGTATGACTATTGGCCTAAAGGATCTTATTAGTAAGCCCTCCATGAACCTGGCAGTTGAACCCGGATACAAGCGATGCAATGCTGAATAAGTACAGTTGTACAAAGTGCTGAAAACTCTTTTAAACCAAAAAAACCCGAACACATCCCACCCCCCCCACCCCCACCCCGCCCGTCCCCTCAGAACTAAGGAGGGCTTTCATTCCCAAACA
>BLSH010230452.1:632778-647209 GCA_018402905.1 Glandirana rugosa
TCTCGGGACGAGTTCACACTGGGTTCACATCCTTCCCCAATTGTCATCACAACTCGCTTGGGCCTGACATTGCAAGCCCAGACATGGCTTGAAAACCCATAGGCCCTGGGCCTGGACTTGTGCCTGTAAAGTTTTTTGCAAGCCCAAGCCCAGGCCCCAAGACCATAAAATGAGGTGCACAACTCTTCGACGTCCCGTCGGTTAGTTGTTCGCAAAGTGACCAAACTGGAATCTTCGGTACGGATGATTACCGTACCGACACTAACCGGTCACGTAGTACACTGGGTCGGAGATATATTCGACCTCAGTGAACTACGACGTCAGTGTACGAGAACCCAATCACCCAAGAGCATGTGACTGCAGCATCAAGTGACTCCAGCTTATATAGAGGCTGGGTCACATGATGCACTGGCCAATCACAGCCATGCCATTAGTAGGCATGGCTTCTAAGGTCAAACCAGTGAAACGCTTGTTGATTGGCTGCCCTGCAGCTTCTCAACACGTGGAGTAAAATACCAGAACCCCGGACCCGAACCCGAACGTTTTTTGAAATGTCCGTGTTCAGGTCCGGGTCCCGGATACCCAAAAGTTCGGTACAGACCCGAACGTTACAGTCCGGGTTCGCTCAACACTACTGTTAACCCCTTCCTACACTTGGGTCACACTTGAGCAGGGCTCTGGGGGTCTACTTACTCCATCAATTACACCCTGTTTTCAGGGTCTGCTATGGGGTAAGTAGGACTTTTTGGACTTAGGGCCAGTTCAGAAAGGCAGTCCGGATGCGTTCCGGATGCTTTTCTGCATGTGTGTTTTTGATGCAGTCCAGTGCAGTTTTTTTCCCCCTACTAAAAATCAGGACAGTATAGTTAAGTGCAGAAAAAATGCAGCATGTTCTACTTTTTCTGGAGCTGGAACGCACTGGAACTGACAGCAGTGGTGTGAACTAAGCCATTGAAAGCCATTTAACCTACTTTCCATGCGGTTTAAAAAAAAAAATGCACACTGCATGTGGTGTGACTTGGCCCTTAGGCAATAACCCATTCCTAGGCTGAACTAAAAGTTTAGATGTGGAATCCTGTATGATTCAATTGGCAGACTCCTGGGTGTAACCTCCATGCAAGGCTTGCATGGACACACCCAAGTTTAAATGATTGCTCGTTAATGCCTGCAGGTGTTGGCCTTCTGATGGCTTTAGTTGCACACTTCAAGGCTTATTCAAAGGTGTCAGAAGCTTTCATTTATCCTAGATTTGGATATGTTATGAGCTGGGTGGTTTTATCTGTCTCCCACCTTAGTGTGCACTATATAAAGTAAGTTAAGGATGCAGCAATCACTGTTAATTTACATTGTTTAAAGATACAGTTAAGGCGACTCAGTTTTGCTCTGTTCCAAATAAGTTATTTGGTTATGTCTACGAGCTGAAGCTGTACTTACTATAGGGTAACAGTATCTGCTGTGCATTCCAGTGTGTGCGCCTAGACTTCTGTCACGCATAGCTAACTGAGTTCCACCATATAGATGTGTAATGGATTGGAGCCAGAGACTGGGCTATAACTATGACTTATGATTCTAACAATTGTTGGCTTTGTGGCAATGTCATTAGTTACGTATAAATGGCTGTGTGGGGTATTAGATAAATACTCTGTCTCTGTCCTTACATATAACTCTATGTATTTAAATACTCAACATTGGAGCTTATTCTTGTGTTTTATTCTTATGGTAACATTGTGGTTCATGCCTCATATGCGATCTAATATATTATCTCTGAGGCTACATTTCCAATCCTGGAACATGGATACTTCAAAAGAAATGGACCGCACTCCAGTGTCCAAGGCGAAAAATTGGTTTATTGAGCCCACAGGGAATTACAGTCAGGCAGACAAAACAGCAAGCTGTGAAAGGGTTAACGCGTTGTTTGAGTATCCCTCTTTTTCCTACCAGTGGTGGGGCTTCATTTGGGTCTCCCTAGGCAGCTGAGTGCTGGTCATGGTATGATTGTCTGCACCCTCGCCTCTCCTTGTAAAAGGCTCATACCACCTTGTGTCCTCTCCCTGTAGGACAAAGGAAAGGAGAAAAAGGGGGACCGCCTAAGGGACAGATGCACAGCCTGCACATACAGATTATCTCCTGCTTGGATATCGGCTCCAGTGCTGCAACACTCTGGGACGTGGGTGTCGGGCTGGTGGCCCTCCGGCTGTTGCGGGGCTACGGGTCCCATGAGGCATTGCTGGGCTGACAGTTACAAGTATGACTCCCGCAGGTGGAGGCATGATGGGACTTGTGGTTCCGCGGTGGCTGGGGGGCTTTGACACTCCTGCTCTGGGAAGTTTCCTAGAAAGCATTTCAGAGAAATGACAAAGTGTCTTGGTTCTCACAAAGATTCCTCCTCCGCTGGAGGAGAAGCAGCTATTCTATTGAGCACTGAGGCTCTAGTGGAGCACTCCCTCACTCCCTTTGGGTCAAGCACCATATCTTCATTTGCTGGCCTGATTGATATGGATTGATCAGGGCAGCTGGTTTCCCCAAATCTTTTTTGGAGGGAATATTGCACAGTGCATCTCTTTTTTCACAGCCTTCCTAACAGAACAGCTATAGCAGGTCAAAGTAAATATTCTGTTAATGGTACAGGCTAGGTCGTCTGAAGTGGTGATCTGCATAACTTGCTACCATTATCACAATGTGCCATGTGAAGTCAGACTTCCAACGTTGGGCAGAGCACCTGTCATTTATAAAATTGTCAGGTTCTTTTTTACTCAGTTCATTTCCAAAACACTCAACAGCTTTTAGAGGGGAGAAGGGTCATAGGTGTGGGCATATGCATTTTCAGTATGTATAGCATTGTGGCAGAACTCTCGCTGGATAACTACAAGGGCCTATTGTCTAAATGTCCATAGGCATCTCTTGAATGAAGATTATGTAGTAAGATCTATAGATTGGCGATCAACCTCTAGTTTGCTTGTTCAGTTCTGGAGCCCAGATAAAAGCAAGAGGGTGTTAAAATATTGCTATCACAAGGTGATTAAAATATGCAGTGATGGAAGCTTACCAGGCATCATCACTGTTTTCTCTAGAAGACATCAAAGCTCTTTCCAACAGAGCATGGGCCATTTCTTGGGCTGACAGCGTCATCAGGTCTCATCCCCAGATCTGCAAGTCAGTAACCAGGTCCAGCTTCCAAACCTTTGTGAAACCTTTCCAACCGGGTCTGTTCTCTAACCAGGAACAGATTGTTGGGAGGAGGTTGTTTAAAGCTGTGGTCCCACCCTAAACATGTAGTTCTATGTTGTCCTCTCTGTAAGCCGTCCTGGAAGATGACATGGAAAAACTGAGTTATTACCTGATAACTCACTTTTCAAGAATCTTCCAGAATGGCTTAAATTCCCCCTCCCCCCCCCCCTTAATGATCAACTTGTCTATGACATATGGTTATGGGTGTATAACTGTAATTTAGGTTGATGGTTTACCAATAGAGTAATACTGTATATATATATATATATATATATCAGAGCCTTTGGTTATTTGTTTAATACCGAGGTACTACTGGTGAGCAGTCTTTTTATAATGTGGATCATGTATTTCCTGTTAGGTGGGAGGAGCCTCTCTCTCTGTAAGCCACCCTGGAAGATTCCTGAAAAGTGAGTTATCAGGTAATAACTCTGTTTTTCTTTCCTTCCTTTAGACTGCTAATTAAGGGGAGTGGTTAATTGGTCACGGGTGATTCAATTCCTATAAAGCTCTCTGTTGAGCTCATTTCAGAGCTTGCTCATCTTGAGCTTGCTACATATTTGCTTGCTGGACCTCTGAGTAAGTGGACCTTGACTAAGTGGGGAGTTAAAAACCAGAGTTTAAAACAGGAGATTATAACAGGGGTCTTCAAACCTGTAAGTAACATCTGAAATGTCCTGTTATTAGTGTTGTATCTGGGAAAATGTGTGCTAGCAAGATTGAAGGTTTTGTACAGTGCACAGTGTGCCGCATGTATGCAACTATGGAGCAACAGCTCCAGGATGGATACCGATGCGACAGATGTGAGCAGGTTGCCTTGCTGGAAGCTCGCATTAGAGATCTGGAGGGGCAAATTGCAACGCTGGACAGAGCTGTCAACCTTGAAAGGGGGTCCTCTGCTCACTGAGCAGGTGGCTAGTAGGGTCAAGGGGGAGGGTGGAGGGGTAAGTCAGGTTATAAGGTAGGTAGATGGGTTAATACAGTTAGAGGGAGTGGTAGGGGCTCACAGAAAAGGAAGGCCAGCCCTGGGTTTGAGCACCCTAACAGATTTGCCAATTTGAGTGAAGATGTGGGGGTGGCAAACTCAGAGGTGGCAGCCCTGGATGGCACTGCTCCCCGTAACAGCCGGGAGAGCATCCCAACTAGTAGGGGTGGTAGGGGTAGTGCAGGTAGGCCTAGACAGTTGGTGGTAATTGGGGATCCTATAATTAGAAGGACTGATAGAATAATTTTTCGTCAGGATCGCCTCAAGCGAATGTTTTGCTGTCTCCCTGGTGCCAGGGTTCCGCATGTGGTGGACCAGGTTGATAAATTACTGGGAGGGGCTGGGCATGACCCAGCTGTCTTGGTCCACATTGGAACCAATGACAGAATAGATGGAAGGTGGAGGCTCCTTAAGAACCAACTTAAAGAATTGGGTTGCAAGTTGAAGGGAAGGACCTCCAAGGCAATATTCTCTGAAATATTGCCTGTGCCATGCGCAACACAGGAAAGGCAGAGGGAGATTAGAGCCCTGAATGCATGGCTAAAGACCTGGTGTAAGGAGGAGGGCTTTGGGTTTTTAGAGCACTGGGCTGACTTTTCATTGGGGTGCAACCTATATGCTAAAGATGGTCTGCACCTAAATGGAAGGGGGTCTGTTGTGCTAGGGGAGAGGTTTATGGGAAGGCTGAAGGAGTATTTAAGCTAGGATTGAGGGGGGAGGGTGCATTAGATTATAATGGGGTAGACAGGTCAGACAGGGGTCAGCCCCTATTGGTGGGTGGAATGGGGAAAGGTGGGGGGAGGGCAAAGAAAGATGATATGAAGGTTCCCATGTTACAATTAACCATTGGAAATGGTACTGTTTGTGCTAAAATTAAAAATATGCAAGATACATGTGCAAAGTGTGACAGTGAATTAAAGTGTTTGTTCACCAATGCCAGGAGTCTGCCAAGCAAAATAGTTGAGTTGGAAGCTCTGGTGCATGAGGAGAACTATGATTTGATTGGTATAGCTGAATCTTGGTTTCATGCTTCACATGACTGGGCTATTAATATTCCTGGCTATGCTCTCTTTCGGAAAGACAGGGTAAAACGGAGGGGTGGTGGTGTCTGTCTCTATGTGAGAAGTGATCTCAAAGCGAGTGTGAATGAGGACCTAGTTGATGGAGAGTGTGATGAGTCTGAAGCATTATGGGTAGATATGCATATGGGTGTGCGCACTACAAAGGTTATCATTGGAGTTTTTTATAGACCTCCCAGTGTTAAAGAGGAGGGGGAGACTCTGCTCCTTGCACAGATAGAAAGAGCTGCAAGGGCTGGGACAGTGATAATAATGGGGGATTTTAACTACCCGGAAATTAACTGGAGTAATGGCACTGCTGGGACAGCTAAAGGGCAAAAATGTATAGACCTATTACAGGACAATTTTATGGTCCAGTTTATTGAGGCCCCAAATAGGAATGACGCTTTGCTGGACCTGGTAATCTCAAACCATGCAGAGCTTATTACCAATATTCATATAAAAGAACATCTGGGTAACAGTGGCCATAACATGATTTCATTTAATGTAAGCTGCAAGCAACAAACACAAACGGGAAAGATAAAAACACTTAATTATAAGAGCGCAAATTTTACAAAGATGAGGGCTGCTCTCCAGGACTTAGACTAGGAGGGAATATTGGCATCAATGAACACAGAACAGAAATGGTAATTTTTCAAAAAAACTGTATGAAAACTCACTGCAAAGTATATTCCCATGGGCAATAAATTTAAAAGGCTAAAAAGAAAATCTATGTGGCTCACGGCCAAAGTTAAAAGTTATAAATGATAATAAAAGAGCATTTTAAAAATATAAAAATGAGGGAACACTATCATCTTTTAAATGTTACAAAGAATATAACAGAATATGTAAAAACGAAATCAAGGATGCAAAAATTCACAACGAACAACAGATTTCAAAAGATAGTAAGACAAACCCCAAAAAAGTCTTCAAATATATTAATAGTAAAAAGGTTAGGTCTGAGCATGTAGGGCCTTTACAAAATAATCTAGAGTGCGTGACTGGGGACAAAGAGAAGGCAAACTTATTAAATACTTTCTTCAGCTCTGTGTATACAAAGGAGCATGGGGGAGCTCATGTCCACGTCGGGGTTGGCAGTGACACAGCCCAAATGATCCACAATGGCTCAAAAGTGAAATGGTCCAGAAGTATTTAGACAGAATAAAGGTAGATAAAGCACCTGGACCAGATGGCATCCATCCACGGATCCTAAAGGAATTGAGCTCTGTCATTTCAAAGCCATTGTATCTTATTTTTAGGGACTCCTTAATGACTGGAATAGTACCATTGGATTGGCGTAGGGCCAATGTGCCCATATTTAAAAAGGCATCAAAGTCTTTACCAAGTAACTATAGACCTGTTAGTTTAACTTCTATAGCTGGAAAGATACTGAAGAGTTTAATAAAAGACCACATAGAGTTCTTGTTGGATAAAAATATTTTAACCACTTACCAACCGGAAGGTTTTGCAGCTTTAGGACCAGAGCACTTTTTGCGATTCGGCGCTGCGTCGCTTTAACTGACAATTGCGCGGTCGTGTGACGTTGCACCCAAACAAAATTTGCGTCCTTTTTTTCCCACAAATAGAGCTTTCTTTTGGTGGTATTTGATCGCCTCTGCGTCATTTCTTATCGCCGCTATAAACAAAAGAAGAGCGACCATTTTGCAAAAAAACCCAAATTTCTTACTTTTTGCTAAAATTCAAATAAAAAAAATATATAAAAAAACATTTTTTTTCACCGTTTTTGGCCGATTTATATAATTCCTCATATTTGTGATAAAAAAAATCGCAATCGGTGTTTATTGATTGGTTTGCGCAAAAGTGGCCGCGTTTACGGATGGTGAGAATTCATTTCTGGGGTTTTTATTTTTTTTTTATTTTTTACTAGTAATGGCGGCGATCTGCGATTTTTAGCGGTAATGCGATATTGCAGCAGACATGTCGGGCATTTTTGACACCTTTTTGGGACCAATGACATTTATTCAGCGACCAGAAATTTAAATGTCCACTGATTACTGTATAAATGTCATTGGCAGTGAAGGGGTTAACCTGGGGGGGAGATCTAGGGGTTAACTGTGTTCCCTGGGTGTGTTCTTACTGTGGGGGGGTTGGGCTAACATGGGCATGAGAGATCTAACTGATCCCAGTGACAGGGATCAGTAGATCACCCATGCCCCCACTAAAAGAGCGGGGAACCGCCGTGTTTACATCGGCGGTTCCCCGTTCTCTCCCTGTAGCCGCTCATCGCGGCTCGCCGGCGGACATCGGGTCCGCCCGAGCCGCGGGCACACTCCTCAGGAGTGCGGCGGGTGCGCGCGTGCGCCGCTGGTGCGTGCCCCCTGGTGGCTGAATGCAGATCGCCGCTTATTTACGGCGATTCGTCCTCAGCGTCCCGACTGCCGCCGTGAAAACACGGCGCGCGGTCGGGAACCTGTTAAGCAACAGACAGCATGGATTCATGAAAGACAGAAGTTGTCAAACAAACCTGATTTCTTTTTATGAGGAGGTAAGTAAAACCTTGGACAGAGGGGTGGCTGCGGACGTGGTATACTTGGATTTTGCAAAAGCGTTTGACACCGTTCCCCACACACAGCTAATGTGTAAGGTAAAGTCTACAGGCTTGGAAAGATCAGCTTGTAAATGGATAGAAAACTGGCTAAAAGACCGAATACATAGAGTAGTGGTTAATGATTCTTATTCTGAATGGTCTAAGGTTATCAGTGGTGTACCCCAAGGTTCAGTGTTGGGACCCTTACTTTTCAATATATTTATAAATGATATAGGGTCTGGGATTAAAAGTACCATTTCAGCGTTTGCAGATGACACCAAGCTATGCAGTAGAATAACGTCCTTACAGGATGTCTCCAACTTACAAGCAGACCTCAATGCACTGTCTAATTGGGCGACTGTGTAACAAATGAGGTTTAATGTTGATAAATGTAAAGTTATGCACTTGGGGGCTAAGAATATGCATGCATCATAAATACTAAGGGGAGTACAACTGGGGGAATCCATAGTGGGGAAGGATCTGGGGGTTTTGGTAGATCATAAGCTTAATAATGGCATGCAATGCCAAGCTGCGGTTTCCAAAGCAAGCAAAATCCTTTCTTGTATTAAGAGAGGTATGGACTCCAGAGATAGAGACATTATTTTGCCCCTGTACAAATCATTAGTAAAACCTCATCTGGAATATGCAGTTAAGTTTTGGGCACCAGTTCTCAAAAAGGATATCGGGAAACTGGAGAAAGTGCAGAGAAGGGCAACCAAACTAATAAGAGGCATGGAGGAGCTCAGCTATGAGGAAAGATTAGAGGATCTGAATTTATTCTCTCTTGAGAAGAGGAGATATGATCAACATGTACAAGTATATAAGTGGTCCATATAGTGAACTTGGTGTTGAATTATTTACTTCAAGGTCATCACAAAGGACAAGGGGGCACTCTTTACGTCTAGAGGAAAAAAGATTTCATCTACAACTACGGAAAGGTTTATTCACAGTAAGAGCTGTGAAAATGTGGAATAGACTCCCTCCAGAGGTGGTTTTGGCCAGCACGGTTGATTGCTTTAAAAAAGGCCTGGATTCTTTCCTTAATGTAAATAATATAACTGGGTACTAACATTTTTAGGTAAAGTTGATCCAGGGTGAATCCGATTGCCTCTCGGGGAATCAGGAAGGAATTTTTTCCCCCGTTATAGCAAATTGGATCACGCTTTGCTGGGTTTTTTTGCCTTCCTCTGGATCAACTGTGGGTGAAGGATTGTATATGGGATTATTTGGTTATGTATATGTAAATTTTTTTTTTTTTTTTTGGTTGAACTAGATGGACTTGTGTCTTTTTTCAACCTGACTAACTATGTAACTATATAATGTCATCCGGAGGCCCGCCCACTTATGACATCACAGATCCGCCCCAAGATGTGATGTCATAAGTGGGCGGGCCTCCGTATGATGTCAGCGGGTTGCCCCGCCCCTTGCCAATATAAGGCAACGGTGCAGTATGGACCCGGCATTCGAGTGGGAGAGCGCAACAAGTCAACATCTCCAGAGGAGAGGGGGAGAAGACAGAGGGGGAGACAGGGGCAAAAGAGTGCAAAAGAGCAAAAGACAGAAGACCCCTCAGAAGACCCCACAAAAGAGCCAAAGAAAGAAGGAGACGGAGAAGAGAGGGGTGAAGACGCCGGAGCTGATTTAATAAAATATTTTAAAAACCTGTGTAGTGTGTTTTTTGACACTTTTTTTTCCAGGTGAATGGGTAGTGGTACGATGTACCCCATACTCATTCACATAGGGTGGGGGGCCGGGATCTGGGGCCCCCTTGTTAAAGGGGGCTTCTAGATTCCGATAAGCCCCCACCCGCAGACCCTGAAAACCAACACCCAGGGTTATGGGGAAGAGGCTCTTGTCCTCATCAACATGGGGACAAAGTGCTTTGGGGTGGGAGGCGCAAGGCCCCCCTGCCCCAAAGCACCTACCCGCTCATGTTGAGGGCATGCGGCCTGGTACGGTCCAGGAGGGGGGGCGCTCACTCGTCCCCACCCCCTTTCCTGGCCTGCCAGGCTGCATGCTCGGATAAAGGTCTGGTATAGGTTTTGGGGGTTCCCCTTAAAATCCATACCAGACTGAAGGGTCTGGTACCTCTTGGGGGGTGAACCCCCACGCAAAAACTTTTCTTTAATTTTTGTGGGGTTTCCCCTTTAAGACCCTCTGCACACAAGTCATGCCGCAAGTTGGATCATCATGATCCGACATCTGGTGCGACTTCTATTCAAATCAATGGGCTCCCATAGGGATGATTTTGAATAGAGGCAGATAAACGCCTGACGAGGCTTAATGCTGTGTATACAATGTTTAGCCACATTTTTGAGCGTTTTGCCAGCTCATCATCAAAAACGCTCTAACGCTGCAGCTTCAGAACGCACGGGTCCTGGGTTCTTCTTACAGCTTAAGAACGCTGATGCCATCTAAGCTCAAACACGTCAACGTGTGTATGGGGCCATATAATAACATGGTGTGGCGATCTTAAGCTGTAAAAAAACAGCTCAAAAACGTGACGAGGCCTAACTGACAATTGCGCAGTCGTTGCACTCAAACAAAATTGATGTTCTTTTTTTCCCACAAATAGAGCTTTTTTTTTGGTAGTATTTGATCACCTTTGCGGTTTTTATTTTTTGCACTATAAACATAAAAAGAGCAACAATTTTGAAAAAAAAAAAATTTTTATTTACTTTTTGCTATAATACATATCCAAAAAATATATAAAAAAACTAATTTATTAATCAGTTTAGGCCGATATGTATTCTTCCACATATTTTTGGTAAAAAAAAAAATCACAATAGGCGTATATTGATTAGTTTGTGCAAAAGTTATCACGTCTACAAACTATGGGATAGATTTATGGACTTTTATTTATTTATTATTTATAGCTACGGCAATTTGCACAGGAGAGCCAACCTGCCACTGTCGAACGACAGCGGCTGGTTGGCAAGTGGTGAATCTATAAGCAGTTGCTAAAGATCAGGTGAAAGCGTCTTCAAGTATAGCTTCCTCTCTTTCAGTGTCTGTTGTTGGCTTTTATTTGGGAAGTTCACCATCTCCACATGGGTGTGGCTCCTTTTGCAAAACTGAGTTTAATGGGAGAAGCATTCTCTAATTCGCCCTCTGAAAGGCACTTTTGAATCATACATGTCATAGATCATATATGTTAGGTTGTCAAGCTATTGTTGACAATGGTTACAGAAGAATAGACTAATCCAACTGTAAACTGAAATACAACAATGGTATCTAAGTTCCAAAAGGGCTGATCAGTCTAAAATGCCCAGGCGTATTTTTTGTCCCAGTCCGGCCCTACTTGAATGCAACCCCCTCCAGTATTTATGCCACTGAGAAGGTGTTTCAGTCTTTTGCAAAAGTCCATTAGAAACAAGTCACGGCTTGTAACACATCAAAGGCCTTGCTCTCCACAGCTCTTGCGGTCTTTCATCATTCTGTCCATCATTAAGCCACTTTTCTCTGGTCTTCCTATGGATTAAATCAGAGGCAGCATGTGAAGTGGAAAACAAAGTGGATTATTTGTTCCTTCTAATAATACATAAACATTAGACCCCAACCCTTCAGCTGCAATCACTCATCTAACTGGCTTCTTGCTGGATCTTTGACCAACACTTTGCCACTTGCCTGTATCCACTTCTGACCCTTCCAAAGGACATCGATAGGGAGGAGAGGAAATATACTGATAATTTAGGGGGATTTGATGTTTTAGAGCCTCACTTTCCACTCTTGCTGAGTTTCCACTAACCAGTCAGAGTCCCAGCCACATAACTTCAAACCTTCCTGCCAGATTCCCTCTCATTCCTACATAGGCTTTCAATCAAACCAGCTGCCTATGGATGGTATGGCATGTGGCACAACCAGTACAATCCACTATCAAAATTGAAAAGAAGGTGTTAGCCAGACATCACAGCATGATAATCTTCTGCCTCTTTAGAAATTTTCTCAACAATTGAGATCATATCAGGTACAGCTCACTTCAATGGAGGTGCCCCTATGTTTAAACGTCTGTAATCCACAGTCATTCTATATGTCCCATCAGGTTTCTTTACTGAGAGCACCGGAGACAAGAAAGGACTTATAGCAGGTCTAAGGATCCCTACTCTTAACAGTTCTTGAATAGTCTCCCCAATTTCTTTGTGGCCTCCAGAAAGACTGTACTGTTTGAGACAGACTGGCTTCTCTGGTGGAGGAATGTAGACAGGGGTCCATTTTGCATGACCTCTGGCCACAGCCTTTACCGGATAACCAGATACGCTTTATCAGGATTCCCACATTTGAATGCACCCCGTTCAGTATGAATAGACTGACCTTGAAGTAAATCCATCCCAAGAATATTTTTGGGTAACTCTGATACCAAAACATTTGTCAAAAATCCTGGTCCCTTGCCAATAGCCAATTTCAAAAGTGTCCTAACTGCTGGTGTGGTTTGCCCACCCAAACCTTCTACATAAATCATTTCTCCTTTGTGATTGGAAAAATTTCCTTGCAAAAGTGTAACTTCAGCTCCAATATCAAAACACCATACCGTGACAGGTGCATATAGGCTTTGGTCTCCTGCTGTCACTGTCCTCACTGCTATTACAGGAGACCCATCATAAAGCGTAAGGAACCTCCCAATCCTCTTTTCTGAGTCTCTCTAACTCCTCCCCAAGATAAAGGGATTTGGGTTCATGTGCAAATTTGGGAATTGGTTTGGGGCTAACAGGAGGGGTCTTTTCTGTTTTCTCTAAGACCCCTTTAACACCAAGGCATTGTAAAAATGCCTATAAAATGGCATAAGCTAAGTGTGCATTTTTGCCACGCTTTAGAAGCGCTAGCGCTGAAAATAGCGCACCACTAATGGCGTTATTGAAGCGCTTTTTAAGCGATTTTGAAGCATTGGCATTGGCTAACAGCCCCACCCCTCTACATCACATCCCATTCACTTCCTGGTATCTCGTGGGGGAAGAGAGAGTGCAGATTGAAGATGGAGTATTATGAGCTGCTCCTGATGTTTGTGCTACTTTTTTGGGAAAACAGAGGCAGAGACATCGCTATTGGGTGCATCCCAACATATGCACTCCACCAGAGGACAATTTGTGTTGCTGTAGCATTAGGATCATGTGACCTTCCCCACAGCCTCAGTGCACATTTCATGCGCTTTTCAAGCGCCTAACCATTATTTTCAATGGACATGGGTGTTTTTGAAGCGCTATTTTGAGCGCACAAAACAAGCTGAAAAGATGCTGCTTGCAGGACTTTTAGCAACGCCTAGCAAGCTTGACGCCTCAGTGTGAAAGCATCCATTGATATGCTTGGGGAGCGTTTTTGATGTGCTTTTTATGTGCTAATTTTAGCACAAAAATGCTTTGATGTGAAAGGGGTCTTAATGTAGGCTGTTATCTTCAGTACAGGCAGTCCCCGAGTTACGAACGGGTTATGGACTGTAGGTTTGTTCTTAAATCAAATTTGTTTGCAAGTCGGAACTGTACATTTCTAAGTGTAACTTCAACCTGTGCAGTGATGTGGGATGTTCTGGGCACTGCTATGTTTGCAGTTGTGCTATATGGGGCTCTTGTGGCTATGCTATGCAGCACTGTGGGATGTGTCTGGTGCTGCTCGGCCGTATCTGGGACCAGTGTGGAGTGCAAGCGGCCAGCAGTGACGTCACACCACCCCGTTCATAAGTAGGAGTCATTCGTAACTCGGATGTTCGTAAGTCGGGGACTGCCTGTAGTAGTGTTCCTAGCCCAGGCTGTTTTCCCCACTTGTGCCCCTAGAGTGATATTATTCTGTACTCTGCCAAAAAAAAATGCACAAATGTAAAATGAAAATAAATATGCGAGTATGGTATTGTTGCTTGAAGGTTATTACCAAAATAAATGACTTATGTGTACATCAGACCAAAATTAAAATGAAAGGTGTACAGACAATCTGTGTTGTTCTTATACAGTGTTATATGCTCTTAATTTCATACATGTGCTTAAGAAAAATACAACAATATTTCTGTGGACAAACAAACCTGACTGCCACAGATCAGTGATAATTTACAACAAAAAGCCTGACTGCCACAGATAAGTGGTAATTTAGAACAAAAAAGCAGTGCTGAAAATCCTTAAAGTGACAAAGTGCTATAACTTATAAAACCATAAGTGATATGACAAAAGTGACATGTGCTATAAAAATTATCAGTCCTCGATATTTCATTATTTGCATTTAATTATTACCCATTGCCTCACTCTATATTGGCCCTTATGCAGTGTTGGCAATTCCCGCACTTATCCTGCATAGGTCATATGAATTCCATAAAAATGACTCTTGCTTAAACTTTTAAATTATTTCCGCACTCTCCCACTGCGACTTCCATCATATTTTCTCAGTTTGCTCCAAAATAGAATCTGTATCTGGGCTAACAAACGCCCCAAGATCTCCAGAGGGACCCTTTTGATACATAGGTTACAGAGGGGTCTGGGGTCCCCAATATTGCCAAATATTATTTGGCCGCCCAGATCGCCTCATTATCCTTGCTTCATGCCTCAATATATATTCCTCTATGGGTTCTCTTGGAATTACCCAGTTGTGCCCCATCACCATGCCAACCTCCTATGGCTACCTCATAATCTTCGCCCATCG
>BLSH010230452.1:670828-684621 GCA_018402905.1 Glandirana rugosa
ATGTCTTCTACCAGTCTCTGACGTCTGTATCATGTCCTGTACCAGTCTCTGATGTCTGTACTATGTTCTCTGCCAGTATCTGACGTCTGTACCATGTTCTCTACCAGTCTGTGACGTCTGTACTATGTTTTCTACCAGTCTCTGACGTCTGTATCAATCAGTCCAACTTTTTTCTGTGTTCAGGTAGGTCAAGTTGGTTTTTTTTTTTTGTTTTTTGTAAATATATATGTATATATGTGTGTGTATATGTGTATGTGTTGGTTTATTAGGGTATATGTTAGGAAGTGGGTGTCAACTAGGTCTCCTTCCGTTTTTTGGGGTCGTTTCGTACCTAGGTTAAACGATATTGCCCCCTTTTTTAAGGAAGGACTAATTTTTTTTTTTTTTTTTGGTTGAACTGGATGGACTTGTGTCTTTTTTCAACCTGACTAACTATGTCTGCAGTCTCTGACCATCTTTTGTATCATGTCTGCAGTGTCTGTCCATCTCTTGTACCATGTCTGCAGTCTATGACCATCTCTTGTATCATGTCTGTAGTCTCTGACCATGTCCTGTACTATGTCTGCAGTCTCTGACCATCTTCTGTACAATGTCTGCAGTCTCTGCCCGTCTCCTGTACCATGTCTGCAGTCTCTGACCGTCTTCTGTACAATGTCTGCAGTCTCTGACCGTCTCCTGTACCATGTCTGCAGTCTCTGACCGTTTCCTGTAGAATGACTGCGGTCTCTGACCGCGATGATGTGATAATGGCATTGTCAAAAAGGGGCAGAGCATGGGTGACCGTAAAATGATGCCCCCCCCCTGAAAAAACTTCTGCGGCGCCCATGACTGGTCCCTCTCTTTTCCTAAGATCCTGCCTGTGTGGCCCCCTTCCACACTCCTACCCTCTCCTCTTATGGTCATTCCCTCACACTGTCACCTGCCACCCGCATATCACTTCCCTACTGGCCTATAGTAAAATTACGTCTTTGTGTTTGTACATTGATATCTCAGAGATGCCTGCAGCTGCCGGCATCAATGAGGTATCATTCTCTTCAGCTGGTGATTCCCTTCACCATAAGAATGATCATAGCGGCTGCCCAGCCGCTTGATCGTTCTTACAGGCAGTGAGAGGGGACGTCCCCCCCTCCCGCCGCCATCCGGTGCCTTTACCGACTCACCTCAGCGATCAGTGAGTCGGAGGACGGAACCGGCGCGGCCGGAAGGAAGTACCCTCGAGATCCGAGGGACAGATCATCCCCTGTCATCTCTATGGCTCTGGGAGGACCAGGTGTGACGTCATGACATCACATCCGGTCCAGCAAAATTAAACAAAGCCGAGTTTCCGGCTAGAAAGCATCAGATCGTTATTTTTTTTTTTTTTTTTGATCTGATGCTTTCCAGCTTGAAGGAGAGGTGTGAGGTCTTATAGACCCCACATTTCTCCAAAAAGAGTACCTGTCATGCAATATTTCTATTACATGGGATGTTTACAAAAGTGATACTTTTTGTTTTTTTAAAGGGAAAGTGTAAAAATAAAAAAAAAAATAAAATAAACAATAAAAAAAATAATTAAAGCGCCCCCGTCTCCACGCAGAAGCAAACGCATACGCAAGTAGCGTCCGCATATGTAAACGACGTTCAAACCACACATGTGAGGAGTCGCCGCGATCATTAGAACGAGAACAATAATTCTAGCACTAGACCTCCTCTGTTACTCTAAACATGTACCCTGTAAAAATTGTTAAAGCGTTGCCTATGGGGATTTTTAGATATACAAAAAAAGGGGGATTTTTAAGTACCAAAGTTTGGCGCCATTCCACGAGTGTGTGCAATTTCAAAGCGTGACATGTTAGGCATCTATTTACTTGGCGTAACATCCTCTTTCACATTATGTAAAAAAATTGGGCTAACCCTACTGTTTTTTTTTTTTAAATGCATGAAACTGTTTTTTATCCAAAAAAAAACACGTTTGAAAAATTACTGTGCAAATACTGCGCGAGATAAAATGTTGCAATGACTTCCAATTTATTCCCTATGGTGTCTGATAAAAAAATATATATATAATGTTTGGAGGTTCTGAGTAATTTTCTAGCAATAAAATGATGATTTTTACATATGGCAGCAAAGTGCCAGAATTTGCCTGGTAAGGAAGTGGTTAACTACCAGGTCCAACTATGCCTAACCATCTCTCAGTTATCTGCATACCCATGGGTTTGCAGGTGCTCTTGACTTCTTAACCTGGCAGCACCACAATACAAATGGTTATGTTTAACAATCCTTTCTGTATGATATTGATATTTCACGTTTCACTCTCTATAGCATGATCAATATTATGAAAATATTATGCCACTACCTCATTAACCTCTTCCCAACCGTGCCATAGCCGAATGATGGCTACAGCGCGGCCCTAAAATGCAAGGAGGCCGTCAATAGATGTCCTCCCATTTGGCCCGCGATCTCCTTACAGAGAAGAGGAACGGGGAACCGCCGATGTAAACGCGGTGGTTCCCCGTTCTGTGAGGGGGGGCATGCCAGATCTACTGATCCCTGTCACTGGGATCAGTTAGATCTGTCATGTCCTTGCCAACCCCCCCCCCCCCACAGTTAGAACACACCCAGGGAACACTTTTAACCCCTTCACTGCCCCCTGCAGGCTAACCCCTTCACTGCCAATGACATTTATACAGTAATCAGTGGACATTTAAATTTCTGATCGCTGTATAAATGTCATTGGTCCCAAAAAAGTGTCAAAAATGTCTGACATGGCCGCTGCAATATCGCAGTCCCGATAAAAATCGCAGATCGCCGCCATTACCAGTAAAAAAAATAAATAATAATAAAAACGCCATAAATCAATGTCCATAGTTTGTAGTCACTATAACTTTTGTGCAACCCAATCAATAAACGCTGATTGCGATTTTTTTTTACCAAAAATATGTAGAAGAATATATATCGGCCAAAACCGATGAATACATTTGTTTTTTTATTTTTTATTTTTGGATATTTATTATAGCAAAAAGTAAAAAATATTGTTCTTTTTTCAAAATTGTTGCTCTTTTTTTGTTTATAGCGGCGATCAGAAATGACGCAGAGGTGATCAAATACCACCAAAAGAAAGCTCTATTTGTGGGGAAAAAAGACACCAATTTTGTTAGGGTACAATGTCGCACAACTGCGCAATTGTCATTCAAAGAGCGACAGCGCTGAAAACTGAAAATTGGTCTGGGCAAGAGGGGGGTTTAAGTGCCCAGTAAGGAAGTGGTTAAATTCTATATTGAAAAAGTCAAAATAAAGAATTTAGAAAAAAGAAAGAAAACAGACCAATGCATTTTGAAGTTCTGCATCACCTTCATCAGTCTGAGCAACAATGTAATTGGGCATTTGTATGAAATGAAGTGCAACACTAGCTGGAGTATTAAGGAGGAACTGAACTCTGGTAGCTGTGCCCCAAAACATTATAAAAGCAGAGGGAAAAAAATAGTCAGCAGTAATGCAGCTGATCTTTCTCCAATACTGGCTTTCTTCAGCAATGCCTTGTTCTGCACAGTGTGTCTGCCATCTTGGAGGCAGGACTTTGCGTCCTCATGTCAGAGTCTTCAGCTAAGGAAACAGTGAGCAGTACAGCAATGGAATCATCAAATGTAATTTCAAATTGTCTAAGCAGCAGTGCCTTAAATCTCACACTGCAGATAGAGAGCTACAAGGCTGCTATTTTTCAGGAGAAATTCCAGACAAAAGATACATTTTTCAGGGTACTGCTTAGACACAATAAACATTTTGAAATGTTCCTTATAACATAGCAAATCTTGGTAGACCTTGGTAAATCATAACTTACAGCAAGAGAAGCAAATGACCTGTGTTCAGTAAGCAGCAGGGCAGGTGTTCAGCACAGGACCGAGAAACCAGTCAAGATCACTGAAGTAGCAGTACTTAATACAGTGATTTCCAGCTTCCATTGGGGTTCCCACAGGTATGGCACACACATACTTACATTGGTCCAAGCTGGATCAAGGTAACTATGTAAAAAATTGCCATACCTAAAGATGAGTGCCCAATCAGTAACCATTATGGCCATATTTAGACCATGGCATTGACCAAATATGAGCATGTGGCCATAGCAGGTCAGTGACATCACTAGTATCCCCGTCCCATTGTTACATGTGGCTGCAAGGTGGGGAATGCCCTGGCCATCCCTCATTGGGCACTCATTTAGTGTCAGTGACAGATGTGCTCATCTCTAGTTATGGTCTGTATTGCATTTAGAGAGTGAGCCTATGCCAATGGTGACATTGGGTGCTAGATCTAATAGAGTATTATAATTCTGATATTAATCTGCCCAGTGTTGCTCCACTAGAGCAATTCAAGGCACCATTCGGCAGTGAGGCCACCACAGTGGTAGCCTGCAAGGGTATTACTGAAACCACTGTGGAGCTGATGAGGATCTGCTGCAATAATAGAGGTGGCAAAACCTCTGGGGACCTTTTACAGAACTGTAAGGGTTGAGAAATTCACATCTAAATCATTGATATGAATATACCATGACCAGGGCTATAGATAACGGGGGGGGGGGGGGGGTTTGGGGTGTTCAAACCCCCCCAGAGCATCCTGCCAAACATAAAACAAACAGTGGAGCACAGCAGTCAGTATTGCGGGCGAAGTGGATGCAGCAGGTATAGTACAGGAAATGGTCAGAGAGGCACACTGTCACAGGCACTTACGTTATGTTGTTATGACCAGGCTGTTCTGGGTTCCCGGCGGACCGATCATAGACACAGTGGGAGCGGGCGGCGTCTGTAATCCTGCCCACCGTGCCTGACTGTCTCTACACCCTGTCTCTACACCCAGTCCGCCATGGACTTCGGAGGAGAATAGGGCAGAGAACATGCAAGGTAGCAGTACTGCTGCTAAGGAGCTGAGCATCCCTCTTTCCTTTTTGGCTTGCTTGCTGACTGAGAGACGGTCATCACAGACCCCTTACCACCAGTGCTGTGCTGCCATTGTGGTAACTGGCAAAATTATTCACTAATCACTGGATTCGTGGGTTACCATTGCTGCTTGGTTGGTTGCTTGGTTGGTACTGACAGTCCAGCCTGGCTCTGTCAGCTATGTTGTGGTGCTGACTGCAGAGCCAAAGGGCTGAGGGGTTGCCAGGCAGAACAGCATTGCTGCCAGAGCCAGGCTGGACTGTGTGCTGCCCTTAGTGCCCTGGCCCTTTTTTAATTGTGATGAAAAAGCAATAATAAGCCCCGGTTCACACTAGGATGTGGTGAAGAATACCTGCAATGCATCTCCCTCACAAGGCTGTCTTTAACGTCATTGTTGTGGGGCACAAAGCAGCTGCCCCTTGCACCTGTGCTGCCTGTAAAAAAGATGGCGGCCAAATACTACGGGGATGGAGTTGGACTACAGCTGTGCGGCTTGGTTCCCGGCTTGGTGCTCCATCATCTCTTCCAATTCCCAACCAACCACTGCCTGACCTGCTGTCATGTGACTTCCACATCCCCCTAACAGCCAATCACTCCACCCTCTAACGACCAGACCTGTGAGCATTGGGGAGGAGAGGTAGGGACGGCTCCTCCCTCTTCTGTAAAGTCCATGCTGAAAGTCTGGAACCTGTCCTTATTGTCGGTGTCACACCGTAAGTAAATGATATGTGTGGTGTGTGGGGACACTGACAGCACCTGTTATGGTGATCAGGAAGGACCATTGTAAGTGTTCAGCAGACAATGTACAGAGATAGGAGATAAGACAATACATGGATGGTCTCTGACCATCTCCTTTAGTACAACTGCAGTCTCTGACCATCTCCTCCAGTATGTCTGCAGGCTCTGACCATCTCCTGTAGTACGTCTGCAGTTTCTGACCATCTCCTGTAGTACACCTACAGTCTCTGACCCTTTCTTGTACTACGTCTGCAGTCTCTGACCATCTCTTGTACACCTGCAGTCTCTGACCATCTCCTGTAGCATGTCTGCAGTCTCTGACCATCTGTTGTAGTATGTCTGCAGTCTCTGACCCTCTCTTGTACGCCTGCAGTCTCTGACCATCTCGTGTAGTACTCTGCAGTCTCTGACCATCTCCTGTAGTACACCTACAGTCTCTGACCCTCTCCAGCACTATGTCTGCAGTCTCTAAACATCTCTTCTACTATGTCTGCAGTCTCTGACTTACTACTGTACAATGTCTACAGTTTCTGACCATCTCCTGTACTATGTCTGCAATCCCTGACCATCTCCTGTAGTACGTCTGCGGTTCCTGACCATCTCCTGTAGTACGTATGCAGTCTCTGACATTCTCTTGTATGTCTGCAGTCTCTGACCATATCTTGTAGTACGCCTGCAATCTCTGACCATCTCCTGTAGTTGACCTACAGTCTCTGACCATCTCCTGTAGTAGACCTACAGTCTCTGACCCTCTCCTGTACTATGTCTGCAGTCTCTGACCATCTCCTGTACTATGTCTGCAGTCTCTGACCATCTCCTGTACTATGTCTGCAATCTCTGACCATCTCCTGTAGTACGCCTGCAGTCTCTGACCATCTCACGTAGTATGTCTGGCAGTAAATGATATGCACAACCCTTTGGTGTGTCAGGGGCTGCAGTTGAGGCCCTGAAAACCTCATTGGTTGGCCATCACTGGGGTGCAATCTCAAACCAAGCTATACATCCACACAATAAATGTAGTGTATGAGAGTCAGAACAAGCTGTTCTGGTTTAAAGTAGACCTTTCACCATGAAGGCCTTTTTCACACACACTGCAGTCCCTACTTTCATAGCTGTGTGTGCTCTGCTCATTGCTAATAACACGTTCTAGGCGTTTTCTGTCTATAGGTGAGTCCACCACCTCCCCAGTCCATGGTGTACAGGCAGTGAGATGATGTGCTGTAGCCTCCAGCAACCAATCAATGAGCAGTCATGATGTGAATGGGGGGGGGCGAAGAAAATGTTAAAGGTGACCCTGGTCCGACAACCCAAATGCTCTGTGCAATGTTTTTGCACAGAGTGACCCTGATCCTCCTCTTCTCTGTGTGCCACAATAGAAACCTGCTTGCTAAAGGGCACACAGTGCATGCTCGCTCCTGTGCTGTGTGGGTCTAAGGGGCCATGCTCCATAGACCCACACAGCGCTGCTCGGTCCCCCCCCTGACACCCCCCACTTCAATACTTGGTACCTGCTGCTGAACCCCCCCAGGACAAAAAATTATCTACGGCCCTTACCATGACACTATTATATGTAATTTATTCAAGTATATTGTATATCACAATTGTCTGTTGGTACTATGGGAATTGATATACTAAAATGGGAGAGTGCAAAATCTGGTGTAGCTGTGCATGGTAGCCAATCAGCATCTAACTTCAGCTTGTTCAATTAAGCTTAGACAAAAAAAACTGGAAGCTGATTGGTTTCTATGCAGAGCTGCAGCAGATTCATCCCCATGTATGTATCAAGATACTGTATGTTTGCCTATTCAAATATGTTTAAAAAAAGTCAACAGTTTCCTTGGGATGTACTCACTTTTTCAAATGACTGTATACACAACATTCAGATAAAGGAAATCTTACAGTCTTGTTTTTTATTTTAAACCATTAATAGTAGTTAGTTAATTTGATGCATTTTGCTGAGATATAGAGAAGCAGTAGGTGGGTTGAATAAGATAATCTGATCAGGTTGTCATATTCACTAAGTGCGCCACTTGTTAGCTATAGAGTCATATTTAGCAATGATTATTAATGTGGAATTGGGCAGTAATGCAGCTGTTTTTGATGTCTCATGGTTCACCTTAGCTAAAGGCAGCTGTGTTTTTACTGCCATAGCAGGCAGTGCTTCTTATTTTAAAATAGTTTTTATGACATAACCCTAAAATATAAGGAGTAATGCCTAAGGGCCCAGTCACATTAGAACTTTGTGCACTCTAACCCACACATATGCACTTGTGCACATTTCTTTAATTTGTGCGGCAGTGCAAATCAATTAACCACGTAAGGACTAAACCTTTTTCTGACATTTGTTGCTTACAAGTTAAAGTCAGTATTTATAGCTAGAAAATTACTTATAACGCCCAAAAGTTATATTTATCCTACGTTCACTGACAGACGCAGCTCTTCATGACATGTGAGTTTATGCTTGTCCTATTAGGAGTTAACTAGGCAGGGAAGAAGCAAGCTGGCCCCTCCCACGGGGGCCGTCCCCCCTTCCCACCCTAAACCCTCCACCTAGCTTAGCTCATCAGTTTTAATGCCTAGTTTGCAAGGAGTTGACCTTCTAGGGGATCCCCTTAGGGGATTTGCGGTCCGGATTGAGACCGTTTCTTTTTATTTCTTTTATTTTCTTTTTTTTCACTTACTTCTATCAAGCATGAAGTCTGCTATCAAGAAGCCGGCCGGGGCATAGAGGTTCGTTTAGGACTCTGTACTTTCCCCGGCCCGGCCGACCGATGTGAGCCAGTCCCGTGGTATGGAGACCCGCCGCATCCTGCCCGTTCCGTGCGGGCGGCCTGGGGGTGTACCCCACCTGCGGTCCGGTTCGGGCGCTTTTCGGCCGGCAGCATCCCGCCCAGGCAGGGGCGGAAGGTCTGCGAATGGGTAGCTACCCGCTACGCCCCACAGGAGTGGTGAGTGAGTGCCCCCCCTTTTTAGGTGTGGAGGGGAGGCGACGGGTGTCCTGACACTTTTCTGGGTAGCCACTGGTTGCGGGCTCCTGGGGCCCCTTCCCATCCCCCCGCACCGCACCCGATCATCGTCTCCACATTTTGGAGACTGGGGCTGCCATGCGGCGATCCGCTGCCATTTTGCGGTAGACCGGCCCAATTTTTAGGTGGTCGCAAACATTTTAAGCCTAAGGAGCTTTCCCTCTAGTGCTCAGAGCGGCCATTTTGCGTTAGTACACGCTCCCCTGAAGGTGGTTTCGGCCTCTAGTGTATGACCTCAGCGGCCATATTGGAGTCCCTGCTGGCTGTAAAAACGTGCTGCAGACGTTTTTACTTTCTCTTTGGAACGGTGTGGCTTTCTGGTGGCGCAGCTCTTCTGACAGTCCTCAGGATTACTGGCAGCAAACAGCAAGTATAGCTGGGCTCTCCTGTGGGTGCTGGTGGCGGCGGGTGCAGTCCTCCTGGGTTTCCCTGGCGTTCTGTGGGGCGGTGGTGTGTGGCAGTGTGGGGGTGCCTCAATCAGGTGTTCTTAACTGCATTTAACTGAGGGCTATTCAGGGAAAATGGTAGAGTACCCTGCTGTGCCTGCTGAGGAGGAGTCAGCAACAGTGCAATCTGCGCAAGGGGCATTTTTGGACCAGCTGCGGGCGGTCTTTAGCGAATTTCTTCCTCGGGCGGGTGTCACTCCAGAGGTCCCTAAGAAGCGCTTGTTCATCAGGGGAGGACTCTGACACAGAGATAGCTTTGGGGATCACAGGGACCCCGGTAGACCTTTCTGATGGTTAACTGGCCCCCTCGGAAGGAGAGGAGGACCAGGGGGCGGCAGCTGCACGCGAAAAAGCGCTGGTATCCGCCATTATCGCTGGGTTCGCACTACGCTGCGACTGAGCCAGGATGGTGAATCGCAGCATTTTTTTTCGCTGTCAAAACGTTTTGCCATCCGCTATCCATTTGAGGATAATTTTCTGAAGAGGTGGGAGTCACCTGCAGTGGACCCACCAATAGCTCGTCTAAATAAGGCGACGACCATTCCACTTTTAAGGATCCGGCTGATAGGCGGACAGAGGCGGTGTTAAAAGCACTTTTTCTGGTAGCAGGCTCGGCTCTAAAACCGGCCCTGGTGTCTGCCATGGCGGGGCAACACCTATCTGAGCGTATGGCGGAGCTCCAGAATGATCTGGACTGCGGTCGCCTGATGGATGCGCCGCAGAGAGCTGATTTTTTTATATCAGGGTATCAAATATCTTTGTGACGCAGCCCTGGACCTACTCCCTATGTTGTCCAAAATGGCTGTTTTTGCCATCATTCTTAGACGTGTTCTTTGGTTGCGCTCATGGTCCGGGGACCACGCGTCCAAAAAAGGCCAAAAAAGGCCTTGCGGATGTCCCCTTTCAAGGTGGCCGTCTCTTTGGTCCCCAACTGGATGAGATCATAAAGGATTTCACTGGTGGAAAGAGTACTTTCTTCCCGGAGCCCCGGAGGCGTGAGTTTCGCCGTAGACAGGGGCCTCCTGCCTCGGGTCAGAAGAGGTTTTTTCACGCCTCTGGCGCAGCGGGAAAAGGGACCCGATCCGGTAAGGCCGCTGCAGGGGCCAGTAAATGGCAGTGGCACCGGAAAACTGAAAAGGCGGAGGACAAGCCCTCCTCTGCCTGATGGGCTGCCCCCACCCGAGCTTTGGGTGGGGGGACGTCTTCTAGGGTTCGCAGACCGGTGGACTGCTCACATTTCTGACCGGTGGGTCCAGGAAGTGGCATCCACCAGCTACAGGATAAAGTTCAGCACTCTACCCCCAGACAGTAAAAGCGCGGAAATTCCGGATGGAATCGATTCGCTCGGTTGTGGCCGCCCTCCATCAAGGGGAATTCCTGGCATCTCTGGATATCAGGGACGCGTATCTCCATGTTCCCATTTGTCCACGGCATCAGCGTTTTCTTCGCTTTGCAGTGGGGGACTTCCATTACCAATTTGTGGCACTCCCCTTCGGTCTGGCATCAGCTCCTCGGGTTTTCATCAAACTGGTGGCCCCAGTACTGGCGTTACTGCAGCAGAGAGGCATTGCGGTGGTAGCTTACCTCGACAACCTGCTCCTGAGAGCGGAGTCCGCCTCGGCTCTGGAGGAGAATGTGAGAATCACCATGGCCTCATTGCAGGACTTCGGCTGGTTGATCAAGCTGCAAAAGTCGACGGTGTCGCCATTCCATCGCCTGGAGTATCGGGGTCTGATTCTGGACACAGAGCAGGCGAAAGTGTTCCTACCTCCGGCCAAGTTGCTGTCGCTGCAGTCGGCGGTGCGAACCCTTCTGTCACACCGACAATCTTCATTACGATTCTGTATGCGGGTGCTGGGGTTCATGGTCCCAACCTTTGAGGCGGTATCTTACACCCAGAGGCACACTCGTCTTCTCCAGCGAGCGATTCTGTCTCGGTGGGACAGGTCTCCACGGTCCTTGGACCTTCTGATCCGCCTGAACTCCCAGACCAGGGGCTCTCTGACCTGGTGGCTTCGGGACTCGGCGCTGACTCAGGGGAAGTTGTTCCTGCCCCTTCAGTGGGTGATCATCACCACGGATGCCAGCCTTTAAGGCTGGGGCGGGGTCCTGGGGTAACTGTCTTCTCAGGGCCGTTGGTCTGCGCAAGAAGCACGCCTCCCGATCAATGTGCTGGAGCTGAGGGCGATCAGGCTATGCCTGTCTTAGTGGATAGTGAGGTTGCGAGGTCACCCGATTCGAGTCCAGTCGGACAATGCCACGGCAGTGGCATATGTGAACCACCAGGGTGGAACAAAGAGCTCAGCAGCTGCGGCGGAAGCAGCTCTGATATTGCGTTGGGCGGAACTTCACGTTCCGGCAATCTCCACCATTTACATTCCAGGCGTGGAAAACTGGCAGGCTGACTTTCTCAGTCGACAGACGCTGGATCAGGGAGAGTGGTCTCTCCATCCAGAGGTGTTCAGCCAGATTTGCCACAGATGGGGGACGCCGGATGTGGATCTCATGGCATCTCGGTTCAATCACAAAGTGAGGACCTTAGTGCCCAGGATGAGAGATCCGTTGGCGGTGGCCACGGATGCTCTAGTGGCCCCCTGGCACCGTTATCGTCTTCTGTACGCCTTCCCTCCAATAAAACTTCTACCGCTTTTGCTACGCAAGGTAGTAGCGGAGGGAATTCCAATGATCCTGGTGGCTCCAGATTGGCCTCGGCGCACGTGGTACCCCAACGTGGTGCAAATGGAGGCGGACGTTGCGTGGCGGCTCTCGCTGCGAGACGATCTACTGTCTCAGGGGCCCATCTTGCACCCTGCTTTACCCTAGCTGGCTTTGACGGCCTGGCTATTGAGTCCCAGGTGCTGAGGGACAGGGGGGTCACTGACTCCATGATCCCTACCTTGCTCAAAGCTCGCAAGTGTACTTCTCACAAAATATATCACCGCACCTGGAAGGCTTACATAGCTTGGTGCGAGGCAGAGGGTCATAACCCTCGCTTTTATGTGGTGTCCAGGATCCTGACTTTTTTGCAGCAAGGCCTGAACAAAAAACTGGCTTTGAGTACTCTCAAGGGCCAGATATCGGCTCTGGCGATTCTTTTTCAAAGACCCTTGGCTTCGCACTCGTTGATTCGTACTTTTGTACAAGGTGTGCGACATGTGGCGCCTCGGGTGAGGTCTCCGATGGTTCCATGGGATTTGAATTTGGTGCTTTCTGTGCTTCAGAGACCGCCATATGAGAAGATCAGGGAGATTTCCTTACAACTGCTGTCGCAGAAGGTGGCCTTTTTGGTGGCCATCACCTCCGCCAGGCGGGTGTCTGAGTTGGCGGCACTGTCGTGCAAGTCTCCCTATCTAGTCCTGCACAAGGACAAGGCGGTCTTGCGACCCTCTCCTTCGTTCCTTCCGAAGGTGGTTTCTTCCTTCCACATTAACGAAGATATTGTTCTTCCTTTATTGTGCCCACGTCCATCGCACCCTAAGGTTGCGTTGCATGCCTTGGACGTAGTAAGGGCCTTACGAGTGTATCTAGATGCTACAGCTTCCTTTCGGAAGTCTGATTCTTTGTTTGTACTGACTGATGGTCCACGCAAGGGTTTGGCGGCCTCTTCGGCTACTGTCTCCCGTTGAATTAGACAGACCGTGACCCATGCATATTCTGTTCGGGGCAAGGTTCCCCCTTTTCCGGTCACGGCTCATTCTACCCGGGCTGTTAGCACTTCCTGGGCTTTCAGACACCAGACCTTGGTGTCGCAGGTGTGCAAGGCGGCCACTTTGGCCTCGGTACACACTTTCACTAAGTTTTATAAGATTGATGTGTTAGCATCTTCGGATGCTGCTTTCGGCCGCAAAGTTTTACAGGCAGCAGTGTAGGCGTGTCTGGCACCTCCTTAGAGGTTCTGTTGGGTACAGTTGTTATCGTTTACCCACCCCTCTTTTTTGACACAGCTTTGGTACATCCCCACATGTCATGAAGAGCTGCGTCTGTCAATGAATGTAGGAGAAAAAGGGATTTTATTAAAACTTACCGTAAAATAATTTTCCCCAAGTTCACTGACAGACGCAGCACCCACCCCTCTGCGCTCTGTTTCGGTACGGCTTGTTACGAACTGATGAGCTAAGCTAGGTGGAAGGTTTATGTGGGAAGGGGGACGGCCCCCGTGGGAGGGGCCAGCTTGCTTCTTCCCTACCTAGTTAACGTTAACGCCTAATAGGACAAGCATAAATCCACGTCATGAAGAGCTGCATCTGTCAGTGAACTCGGAGAAAAGGATTTTACGGTAAGTTTTAATAAAATCCCTATATATATATATATATATATATATATATATATATATATATATAATTTTTGTGCGTTCCATATATATATATATATATATATATTTAGCAGAGACCCTAGAGAATAAATGGCAGTTGTTACAATATTTTAGGTCACACTGTATTTGCGCAGTGGTCTTTCCAATGCAATTTTTTTTTTTAAAAATACACTTTCATGAATTAAAAAAAGAACGAAACAGTAAAGTTAGCCCAATGTTTTTATATAATGTAAAAGATGATGTTACGCTGAGTAAATAGTTACCTAACATGTCATGCTTTAAAATTGTGCACATTCATGGAATGAAGACAAACTTAAAAACCTCCATAGGCGACGCTTTAAAAAATTTTAGCGGTTACCTGTTT
>BLSH010230467.1:0-16623 GCA_018402905.1 Glandirana rugosa
CTGGAACCTGGCCCTATAGGAGTAGGCAATAATTTTTGAACAATAACCTGTCACTTACAGCAACAGCTGGAACCTGGCCCTATAGGAGTAGGAAATGGTGTATGAAAAAAATCTGTCCCTTACAGCAACAGCTGGAACCTGGCCCTATAGGAGTAGGCAATGATTTTCGAACAATAATATGTCACTTACAGCAACAGCTGGAACCTCTCCCTTTAGAAATAGGAGATGATTTTTGAATAATAATCTGTCCCTTACAGCAACAGCTGGAACCTGGCCCTATAGAAGTAGGCGATGATGTTTGAACAATAATCTGTCCCTTACAGCAACAGCTGGAACCTGGCCCTATAGGAGTATTCAATGATGTTTAAAAAATAATCTGTCCCTTACAGCAACAGCTGGACCTGACCCGATAGGAGTAGGCAATGATTTTTGAACAATAATCTGTCCCTTACAGCAACAGCTGGAACATGGACCTATAGGAGTAGGCAATGATGTTTGAAAAATAATCTGTCACTAACAGTAACAGCTGGGACCTCTCCCTTTAGAACTAGGACATGCTATTTGAACAATAATCTGTCCCTTACAGCAATAGCTGGAACCTGGCCCTATAGGAGTAGGCAATTAATTTTGAACAAATATCTGTCACTTACAGCAACAGCTGGAACCTCTCCCTTTAGAGCTATGAGATGATTTTTGAACAGTAATCTGTCACTTACAGCAACAGCTGGAACCTCTCCCTTTAGAAGTAGAAGATGATTTTTGAACAATAATCTGTCCCTCTAAGCAACAGCTGGAACCTGGCCCTATAGGAGTAGGCAATGATTTTTGAACAATAATCTGTCACTTACAGCAACAGCTGGAACCTGGCCCTATAGGAGTAGGCAATGATTTTTAAACAATAATCTGTCACTTACAGCAACAGCTGTAACCTCTCCCTTTAGAACTAGGAGATAATTTTTGAACAATAATCTGTCACTTACAGCAACAGCTGTATCCTCTCCCTTTAAAACTAGGAGATGATTTTTTAATAATGATCTGTCACTTACAGCAACAGATTCAATCTGTCCCAATAGGAGTAGGCAATGATTTTTGAACAATAATCTGTCACTTACAGCAACAGCTGGAACCTCTCCCTTTAGAACTAGGAGATGATTTTTGAACAATAATCTGTCACTTACAGCAACAGCTGGAACCTCTCCCTTTAGAACTAGGAGATTATTGGGGGTGGCGTGGCGAACGGCGCTGCAAATGGCTGCATAAGCTAGGAGCTCCGTAGGCCACCCGGGACTAACAGCAACGATACGGCACATCCTAATGCCACAACGACACGCATCGCCTGCCGAACACCCAAGGAACACGGGGAGATGACCCGAAAGAAGAAGCACCAAACGCAGGTGCAGAACCTGGCCAGCTTCTTTCTCCCGACGGGCAGGAGGCCGCAACAGCATTGCGGAGGAGTCCACCCACACCACTCCGCTCCCAGCGCGGCTGGAAACAAACATCCCCCACATTCCATGGCACAGGTAGGGAATCCTGATAGCGGAGAGTCCTCCGGATCCTCCTCACCATCCACCAGAAGCTCAGCTAAAAATAAGCCGCGCAGGGAGACCATTGGAGACCCTGAAGCAGGCATGGAGCTAGGCCCCGCTGAAGCCCCGGCCTCAATTACAGATGAGGGAGCGGTGGACCACATAGCTGCATTTCCTACCACCGGACAGCCCATCTCCGATAGTACCCTCAAAAATATGCTGATATCTCTAAGATCCTCACTACAAACGGACCTTAAGGAGTGTATCAAACAGATTACCAGGGACATTCAAGACATAGGAGACAGAGTCTCAGATATTGAGCATAACATGGAGGGATATGTGACATCCTTCAACACACTGGTTGATGCTCACGAAACCCATGCTGATGATATTGAATGGCTTAAGTCCAAAATGGCAGATTTGGAAGACAGGTCCAGAAGGTCAAACATCAAAATAAGGGGGATCCCAGAAAGCGTTCAGCAACAACAACTGCAACCGTTCGTGACAGATCTCTTCACTAAATTAATTCCCGCAATGTCGGCATTAGAGCTAACAATAGACAGAATACATAGACTACCTAAGCCGTCATTCATTGCAGCGTATATGCCAAGAGATGTGATCCTAAAAATGCACTTCTACCAATCAAAAGAAGTAATCACAACAGCTTTCAGAAGAGCTAACAACCTACCTGAGGAATACACTAACCTCCAGATGCTCCCAGACCTTTCGAGACACACAATGCAAAGACGCAAAAATTTGGCAACCATCACAAAGGCACTTAGAAATCACTCAATTCCCCACAAGTGGAAATATCCCACCACACTGCAGATAAACCACAACGGAAACAACACCTCAGTTTCAACACTTGAAGAAGGGATCAATATTCTCCAGAGGTGGGGTATACTGCCGGGCCAGGCTCCAGTATCTCAGACAGCGGACCCTCCTGCTCCCCTGGAGAGAGAATGGCACACAGTTTCCAGGAAAAGGTCAGCAAAGAAGAAGCTGATCAACGGATGTACCTGAATCCCAACACATGGAACCCCACACCAAGTCCCAGGCCAAGGAGACTTGCACTATCCAATGGACCCCATGACCAACCACATAACGGTTTATTCTGTTACCGGACCAAGTTCTAGGTCCCCTTTTTATATGTTCACGAACAATTTTCTGTTGCGGTATTATCTGGATCATCCTCCCTTGCACAAGACAGCTACCCATCAACACACTAGCACTGAACCATCACCAATGAAAAATCAAACAATCCACCATGCCTATTAAAATCTTATCTCTAAACGCCAACGGGCTCAACAACCCAGCAAAGAGATTCTCTTTGTGGAAAGAAACGAGACTGACGAATGCAGACATTGTCTGCGTACAAGAGACGCACTTTCGGGCCAAAGACCACCCCAAGTGTACCCATAAAGACTTCACGCACGTATTTCTTGCCAACTGTCAACAGAAAAAGAGAGGTGTGATGATCGCCATTAAAAATACAGTAACCTTCAGACTACAGACTTCCTTCCTGGACCCAAATGGGAGATATATAATGTTGGAGTGTGACATTAACAACTACCCTCTGACACTGGTGAACGTTTATGCACCCAATGTTCACCAACTCCGCTTCCTGAACAAACTTCTCAAGAAGATACCAGATCGCAGATATGGTAAGTTATTAATATGTGGTGACTTTAATTTAATGAATGACCCGAGCATGGACTCATCGACGGGAATCAAAGGGAAACATGCATCCCTCAGCCATACCCTACACAGGGAAAACTTATATGATGTGTGGAGGTGTATGCATAGTTCAGAAAAGGACTTTACCTTTTACTCCTCCAGACATCAAGTATACACTAGAATTGACATGTTTATATCAGACCTGGGACTGCTCCAAAGGGTGTCCTCCTCCATAATAGGTGATATTACGTGGTCAGACCGCGCTCCTGTTACACTGACACTGGAGGAGGGGGCTCCGAAGGAAAGGTCCCGGATCTGGAGATGTAACATCAAAATCCTACAAGATCAGAAATTTGCAAAGACTATAGCTCAAAACTTAAGTATTTTTTTTCAGCTTAATGCTAACTCTGTATCTGACTCGTGGACTTTGTGGGGTGCACACAAGGCCTATATGAGGGGGGTGTGCATTCAACAAAGCTCCAGGGCAAAAAAATTGTATAATGCCAGACTTGAAAAGGTGCTAGCTGATATCCACAACCTAGAGATTCTACACAAACAACAAACATTCACGGCCCTGTCCAACTCAATAGCAGACTTGAGGAACCAGCTCAGACAAATCCTAGCTGAACAACATGACTCCTACCTGAGGAAATTGAAAGTGACTAACTACGCATACGCGAACAAAGCAGGGAAACACCTAGCCAAACTAATTAAAATTAAACAAACAAAAGCAAGAATACACTACCTAAACTCTAAAACACCTCCACAGAAAATAACACATCCACAAGCCATTGCAGACGAATTTGCTCAATACTATAGTGCATTGTACAACTTAAAGGACAACCCAAACACACCCCAACCCTCCATGGAAGGCATACAACAATTCCTATCAAAACTGAACCTTCCAACACTCAATGAGCAACAACTTGAGGAACTTAACAAACCACTAACAATAAAAGAGGTCAAAACCACAATCTCCCAACTCCCCCTAGGTAAATCACCAGGCCCAGACGGGTTTCCAAATGAGTACTACAGAATCTTTCAACAAGACCTAACTCCCCACCTAATATGAGTATTTGACAAAGCCACAGAAACAGAAGCCCTCCCACCTGAGATGCTAAAGGCATATGTGGTCACTATTCCCAAACCAGGGAAAGACCCAACAACCCCTGCCAACTTTCGACCGATTTCCCTACTCAACTCAGATACCAAAATCCTAGCGAAAATTATAGCCCAGAGACTGATGACAATAATACCCATTCTAATAAAGAAAGAACTAGGAGATTATTTTTGAACAATAATCTGTCATTTACAGCAACAGCTGGAACCTGGCCCTATAGGAGTAGGCAATAATTTTTGAACAATAACCTGTCACTTACAGCAACAGCTGGTACCTGGCCCTATAGGAGTAGGCAATGGTGTTTGAAAGAAATCTGTCCCTTACAGCAACAGCTGGAACCTGGCCCTATAGGAGTAGGCTGTGATTTCTGAACAATACTCTGTCACTTACAGCAACAGCTGGAACCTCTCCCTTTCGAACTAGTAGATGATTTTTGAACAATCATCTGTCACTTACAGCAACAGCTGGAACCTTGCCCTATAGGAGTAGGCAATGATTTTCGAACAATAATATGTCACTTACAGCAACAGCTGGAACCTCTCCCTTTAGAACTAGGAGATGATTTTTGAATAATAATCTGTCCCTTACAGCAACAGCTGGAACCTGGCCCTTTAGAAGTAGGCGATGATTTTTGAACAATAATCTGTCCCTTACAGCAACAGCTGGAACCTGGCCCTATAGAAGAAGGCGATGATTTTTGAACATTAATCTGCCACTTAAAGCAACAGCTGGAACCTGGCCCTATAGGAGTAGGCAATGATTTTTGAACAATAATCTGTCACTTAGAACAACAGCTGGAACCTCTCCCTTTAGAACTAGGAGATGATTTTTGAACAATAATCTGTCACTTACAGCAACAGCTGGAACCTCTCCCTTTAGAACTAGGAGATAATTTTTGAACAATAACCTGTCACTTACAGCAACAGCTGGAACCTGGCCCTATAGGAGTAGGCAAAGATGTTTGAAAAAAATCTGTACCTTGCAGCAACAGCTGGAACCTGGCCCTATAGGAGTAGGCAATCATTTTTGAACAATAACCTGTCACTTACAGCAACAGCTGTAACCTGGCCCTATAGGAGTAGGCAATGATTTTCGAAAAATAATCTGTCACTTACAGCAACAGCTGGAACCTTTCCCTTTAGAACTAGGAGATGATTTTTGAATAATAATCTGTCCCTTACAGCAACAGCTGGAACCTGGCCCTATAGAAGTAGGCGATGATTTTTGAACAATAATCTGTCCCTTACAGCAATAGCTGGAACCTGGCCCTATAGGAGTATTCAATGATGTTTGAAAAATAATCTGTCACTAACAGCAACAGCTGGGACCTCTCACTTTAGAACTAGGAGATTATTTTTGAACAATAATCTGTCCCTTACAGCAACAGCTGGAACCTGGCCCTATAGGAGTAGGCAATGATTTTTGAACAAATATCCGTCACTTACATCAACAGCTGGAACCTCTACCTTTAGAACTAGAAGATGATTTTTAACAATAATCTGTCCCTCTAAGCAACAGCTGGTACCTGGCCCTATAGGAGTAGGAAATGATTTTTGAACAATAATCTTTCACTTACAGCAACAGCTGGAACCTGGCCCTATAGGAGTAGGCAATGATTTTTGAACAATAATCTGTCACTTACAGCAACAGCTGGAACCTCTTCCTTTAGAACTAGGAGATAATTTTTGAACAATAATCTGTCACTTACAGCAACAGCTGGAACTTCTCCCTTTAGAACTAGGAGATGATTTTTTAACAATAATCTGTCACTTACAGCAACAGCTGGAACCTGGCCCTATAGGAGTAGGCGATGCTTTTTGAACAATAATCTGCCACTTACAGCAACAGCTGGAACCTCTCCCTTTAGAACTAGGAAATTATTTTTGAACAATAATCTGTCCCTTACAGCAACAGCTGGAACCTGGCCCTATAGGAGTAGGCAATGATTTTTGAACAATAATCTGTCACTTACAGCAACAGCTGGAACCTCTCCTTTTAGAACATATTTGAACAATAATCTGTCCTTCTAAGCAACAGCTGGAACCTGGCGCTATAGGAGTAGGCAATGATTTTTGAACAATAATCTTTCCTTTACAGCAACAGCTGGAACCTGACCCTATAGGAGTAGGTGATGATTTTTGAACAATAATCTGTCCCTTACAGCAACATCTGGGACCTGGCCCTATAGGAGTAGGCAATGATTTTTGAACAATAATCGGTCCATCTAAGCAATAGCTGGAACCTGTCCCTATTGGAGTAGGTTATGATTTTTGAACAGTATTCTGTCCCTTACAGCAACAGCTGGAACCTGGCCCTATAGGAGTAGTCAATGATTTTTGAACAATAATCTTTCCCTCTAAGCAACAGCTGGAACCTGGCCCTATAGGAGTAGGTGATGATTTTTGAACAATAATCTGTCCCTTCCAGCAACAGCTAGAACCTCGCCCTATTGGAGTAAGCGATGATTTTTGAACAATAATCTGTCCCTCTAAGCAACAGCTGGAACCTGACCGTATAGAACTAGCTATTCAACATGCATGATTCAACTACCAGAACGCAGAACCCGAACCCAAACGTTTTTTGAAATGTCCGGGTTCGGGTCCTTGTCCCGGACACCCCAAAGTTCGGTACGGACCCGAACTTTACAGTTCGGGTTCGCTCAACACTAGTCATGGGCCGGCAAGATAGCGGCATTCAAAATGCAAATTCTTCCTAAAATCCTATATATTTTCCACACAATCCCAATACCTGTCCACTATCTCACATCACTGAAATCTACACTAAAATCCTTCTTATGGAAAAACAAAAGAGCCAGATGCTCATACCACCACCTGATCAAACATAGGAAAATAGGAGGTTTTGGATTACCAGATATCAATTACCTCTATGCTTCCCACCTAGCACCTCTACATCATTGGTTCTATAACCCACAAGAGATACTATGGCAAGACATTGAGACCAAACTTATAAACACCAACAACTTATTCCATACCTTAATAGGAGATACCTGTAAACCCCTTAATATCAATTCTCTTCCACTGATCACCAGGGCCTCTGTATTAGCATGGAGAAAGCTAACCTCCCAATCCCTTGAAGACCCCCTCAAAACACCATCCACCTACCAATAAGATCACTAGAACTCCTTATTCCCTATATATCTCTCCAACAATGGAATGAGGCAGGTAACCACTGGGTATATCAAACCAACAAACTGAAATCCTTTGTCTCCCTTTAAGCAGACTACGACTTACCTAAGTCCATGCACTACTCATATGCAAGATTCTCAAACTTCCTATCCAAAAATCCTTCCCCCAACTTACAAATCTCTAGCAAAATCTGGCAATATCTTTCCTCTATTTCCCCCACGTACAAGGGTATATCCCTATTTTATTATCTACAAAATAAACTGACCTTCTCTAAAACACTCCATATGAAAACATGGGAAGGAGATTTCCAAACATCATTCTCTGATAGTCAATGGATTAAAGCTATTCGCTGTAGTTACTCAATGGCACACTGTGTAGCACACTGGGAACAATCTCAAAAACTATTATCCAGATGGTATCTATCGCCCTTTCAAATGTCAAAATTCTCTAACTCTCACTCCCCTCTCTGTTGGAGAGGATGCGGACAGGTAGGGAACCTCATCCATATCTTTTAAGCTTGTAAAACCTTACCAGCTTTTGGAGAATAATCTTCTCCATTCTCTCTGAGACAACCAGGGTTTTAACCACCCCCAACCCTGCTCTCGCAATATTACACCTGGGTATCGACAGATTCCACTATAGCCTAAGAACTGTTATATTTTGCATTTTAGTGGCAGCTAAAACTGTCATGGCATTGGACCAATAACACAGCACTCAATCCCTAAGAAGTTATATACCTAATCAACACACAATTTTCATATGAAAAAATGTATTCTCACACAATATCCAAGCATGATGTTTTCAACAAAATATGGGAACCTTGGAGGGACAGCAAACACTACGTTGATATATAATGACATTTTTCACTGTCAATGTGCTAGTATATTTTTCTCTTTTTTTTTCTTTATGTATATACCCTGAATGTTAAACCAGGCAGTGTTGTTCCATCCGGTGACAGCTTGATCCCATGGGGGTGGCTGGTGGTTCGAAATGACACTTGCCACTATTTGTTATTAGTTATATATCAAAAGTGCTACTATGATTGTTTGCACACTGGAACTGCTCTACCCATATGGCATCAGCTTTTATATATGGAAACTTTTGAATCTTGCCCGAACCTATGACTATATCATTATCTAATGCTTTTGTCAAATCCTACTTCGGATAATGTTGTTATTTGTACTAAAAGTCAATAAAAATACTGAAAAGAAAAATTAATAAAGTGATAATCTTGATAGCACACCCTATTTCCAATCACAGACATTTATAATAAAAGGAGGAGGCTTTACTTAATTTCCCTTTTTTAAAAGTCAGTGTTTCTACTATCAAAGAAGAAAATTATCTTGTGTAATATAAACCCAGTACACTTTTAAATTGAAACTTATTTTTACCATGCCTGGGAAAGAGATTCAAAATAATTGTGATCACATTGTTTATCATTAGATTAATTAAGCTGGCACATATTGTTATGACTATGAGTAATAATAACAATCTCATGTGCGACCTTGCCAACCTTACTCTTACCTCTCTAAAATCTGCTTTCCTTATTTTGTTCTAATATCGCTTTCATGCCATCTACTGTAATAAACGTAACTCTAGCTTCTATAATTTAATGGGCACCCATAATGCTCATCTAATATTTCTTCTCTGACAACATATAACATTTTCTGTTTCGGCCAGGGCAAAAAAGTATGTGATTCCTATATATTTCCACCCTCATTCCTCTGTTTAGGCTCCTTCTCATGTTTTAGACTTATCAGAAGTAGTGCTTGAACCGAAATTCAAATAAACTACTTAACGCTTCCCTTTATGTCTAGTACTTATTTAATATGCATCATTTTCTAGTCCCTGTGGACCTTGGTAACTCATTTACCCATAGTGGGTCCCTGTCCACTCTAACCACTTATCTAGTGGTTCAGTATAGGCTGAACTGCAGCTCTGGTTCATACTTGACATGCACCTATATCCTCTAGTCTCTAGACTACTATTACAGCAGCTGTGTGCTTCATACAACTTGTGAACAGCACCATTCTTTCTTTTTTTTTTTCTGTATCTATAACACTCCGATGGACAGTAGACAGCAGCAACATTACATATAAACCCCGGAATAAGGAGAATAAAATAGGCACCCTTTGTCCTGAGAATGCTTTACCAATCAAGAAAGTCTGTTAACTCAAATGCAAATGCTTACTTTAGCCGGCTGAATATCAGAAATTCCCGAATTGTCTCAAGCTTCTCATCTGGGATTCTTAGGGTCCAATTAATACCTCTACTTAACAATTTACCATTTGCATGTGTACACATAAGCAGTTATCACTTTAAGTAATTACATAAGCAGTATACAAACAGTTAAGCTAGCTTCCCAATTTCAGAAAATATATTAAAAAATAAAAACATTATTTTAAGGTGTAACTCTACACCTACATTATTCTAAACGTAATTTTCCTAATAATTTGCAATTGCAATATTCTTAAGATTTAAATCCATCTGATCGGGTTCCTCAGTTGAGGAATGGTGGTTTTATTAAATACATGTAATTTAGTAGTGACGTCACATTTCTCACAAAGCATTTAAATTAAACAGTGCATTGGGAATGGGCTCAATAATATGAACCAATCACATTCCATAAACTTACCAATAGTTATTGGAATCCGCAAAGTCTTAACAAGCACAAACTATAACGTGATAAAAGCATACTAGAAATCTATGAACACATTGAATCCTTATTATTTCTCTCCCTATTATCAGTACACTTAAGTAAAGGTTAGCCCAGTCATGTAACAAGGTAACGTTACCTATCCAGTTATGACTGTCTGCACAGATTCCTGTATCTGTATATGTACTCCTATACTCCCTTCAGATGCCCCATTGGCATCATTAAGTGAAGAGAAACACTCAGTATTTCCTAACTAGCATTTGCATTAATTTATAGAAATACTCATCAACCCTGGGGTTATGGATGTAGCATGGGGTACATTTGTAAATGTGGACTTTTTTTTTCTAATATATCAAAATATTTTTTCATACTGGGCAAGGGAATCTCCGGTTTTCAAAAGGATATTCATTTTATTTTGTATTATATCCTTCCGCTTTTCCTTCAAACTCATTGTATCCTTCAACAATTGAGCAAATTCTGGACCTTCCTGAATCTCTTTTATTAACTGTACATTTTCTGTAATTTTCTGTGACTCTTCCCAATCAGGGGAGAAAGAATTAACTCTCTCTTGCTCAAAGGGGAGTGATATAGACCTCTCCATTGTCTGAGTCTTAAAAATACTTTCCTCATCTCTAATTTCTGTTCTTATTTTCAGCAACTTTCTTGGTTATTCTCTTCAGCACTTTCTCTTAGAACCACTTTAAAGAACCAGGACATCTCTGTATTTTGGCATCATCACTCTTAGCAACTGTTTGAACATATTTTCATAAGAGGCCAAATAAATGGATATTGTGAAACACAAGCACTTCACTGAGAATGGAAGCCTGCATACTTATCACAATAGTGGGGTGTACTAAAATGACCTTGACATGGTGTATGTCAATGTGTTGTGTAACAAACAGCCCATGTCAGTTGTGGATGGAGTATATATGCCACATAGAATCCTGAGATTCCTAAGGTAAATGGGTGGCAGGGAGAGGTCTGTAGACGGCAAGGGGTTAAGTATTGGTTACACCTTGCTCCCCAGCTGGGGTATAATTTTGCCTGACCTGGGTGTAATCAGTGTAGTGCTGAGAGAAAATGAGCAGGCTGCGAAGGAACATGCCTGTAGGTCTGAAGCAGACCCTGTGAGGTCTGTCCGTTAGTTAGGAGACTTAATTTCATTCAATGGACGTTTTTATTGTGGGACTGTTTTTTGTACCCCTGCAAGGGAGACCTTTCTGTTTATCGTTATTTTCTGAGTGAATAAACATGGGCAGGAAGCCCTTAACCTGACATTCGGCTGGATTAATTGTTTGGGGAACCCTTCCACTTGAAGCTGATCACCCACAATTGGTGGAAATGAATGCGTGCAAGCCCGCTACTGATCCACGCTGAAAGGCAAGTACTGGCTACACTGTGTACCTGGTGTTAAAATGCTGCAGTGAAATAAACTGTGTGAATGTTGTGTCAGCGGTGTTAAAAGGACAGCAGTGTGTATATACCACTTAAAGGCTCAGTGTACTGCAGTATAAGTCTGAATTTGCAGCATGGAGGACTTGTTAAAGGCCTTGCATCAGAGTAATGCCGCACAGCAACAGGCTTATAAACAAGCTACTGCTGCACAGCAGGAGACTAATAGACTGTTGGCTGCTCAGCAGCAACAAGCCAAAGCAGCCAACCAGCAAGCTATGGCTGCCCTGGCTCAGACAACTGGGGCTCAAGTGGCTGCTTTGGCTCAGGCAGCTGAGAAAGACAGACAGGCCTTAGCTGAAATACTGCAGCGGATGCCAGCCCAGACTGCAAATGTCTCCACAGGGTCCCTTGGTGACACCCTGCCAGGCACCAAAAGTCACCTACTACAAAAAATGACATTGCAGTATGATATGGAGGCCTTTCTATATACATTTGAGAGAACTGCTGAGGGGCAACCCTGGCCTAAAGACCGCTGGGCTGCGCTGGTGGCCCCACTGTTAGCAGAGGACTCCCAAAAGGCATATTTTGACTTATCCGCTGAGGATGCCTGAGATTATGACAAACAAAAAGTTGAGATCTTGCAGCGTCTGGGAGTCACCGTGGCAGTAAGAGCACAGCAAGTACACAGCTGGAGTTTCAAGGCAGATGGATCCCCCTGCTCCCACATGTATGACCTAACCAACCTGGTCAAACGGTGGCTGCAGCCTGAGATGCTTACAGTGCCCCAAATAGTGGAAAGAGTTACAATGGATCAGTTCCTGAGAGCGCTACCTCCTGAGTTGCAGAGGTGGGCGAGGCAATCTGATCCAAATTCAAAGGATGGCCTGGTTGAGCTGGTGGAATGCTACATGGTGGCAGAAAACCTGGTTGCTTCACGATCCCTGATGGTCACAAGACCCCCTTATATGGCCTCCCGGTAAACCCCAGTAACACAGTTGGTAAAGCCGAAAAGAGGAAGTCCTGAAAGGCCGGCGAGAATGAACAGAGCATCACCCCCTGTTGAAAGACCCCATCCAGGAAGCCCCAGAGGAACCCGTGGGCATCTCCAGTGTTGGCGGTGCAGTGAGTGGGGTCACATCACTGCCAAGTGTCCCCTGAACCCTAAGCCTATGGAATGTGATGTAGTTTTGACACATGTCCCTGTTTGCTCACCCAGGCCTGGTCGCTGATCTGGACATGCCAAGCTCTGTGGTAAAAATAAGGGGGGAATGTTTACATGCCCTGCTGGACTCTGGAAGTCTGTTCACCCTGGACCATACCCGGCTGGTGGACCTTGAACAGCTGACCCAGCATCAGGTAGGAGTGGTATGTGTGCATGCTGACTGCAAGAAGTACCCCACAGTGCTGGTGACCTTTGACACCAGCTCAGGATCTGTTTGCCATGAAGTGGCTGTGTCCCCTATCCTGTTGCACAGTGTAATATTGTGGAGAGACTTTCCACTGTTCCAGGAACTTTGCAGTGTAAAAGAAAAGGGCCTTGAGTCTGGACTTTCTAGTGGGACTGAAGGGGGGGGACCCCAAACCCTTTGAACCAAGGGTTGAGGAAAATGCTGTAGGGATGACCCCTTATGAAAATGTGTCTTTTCCCCTAGCAGTCTATGCGGGTGAACTGGAGGTGACCCCTGAGACCCTAGAGTTGCCCGGCATGCCGGAACTAGAAGTTTCTTGGGACAACTTCGGGACCGTCCAGTTACAGGATCCTACTCTTATACAAGCCTGGGAAAATGTGAAGGTAAACAATGGAAAATGTATTTCCTCATATGGCAGTTAACCATGACATGTTGTATCGGGTTGACAAAATTCGGGGTGAGGCTATGGAACAACTCATGGTGCCTGGCCCCTTTAGGAGGACAGTGCTGAACCTGGCCCATACACACCCCCTGGGTGGCCATCTGGCCTATGAAAAGACAAAAGAACGTGTTGTACAGAGCTTCTTCTGGCCTGGGATACATGCCGACATGAAAAACTATTGTGAGTCATGTCCTGAGTGTCAAAGGGTAGCACCTGTGCCCCATTACCATAGCCCACTGGTACCATTGCCTGTGAACGAGATTCCTTTTGACCGAATTGCCATGGATCTGATAGGGCCAGTAGTTAAGTCTGCCAGAGGCTATCAGTACATCCTAGTCATCATGGATTATGCCACCCGGTATCCCGAGGCTGTCCACTTAAGAAACACTTCCTCCAAGACCATCACCAAAGAGTTGTTCCACATGTTTACCCATATGGGGATCCCAAAGGAGGTCCTAACTGACCAAGGGACTCCCTTCATGTCAAAGGTGATGAAAGAATTGTACAAATTGTTCAGTATTAAGCATTTGCATACTTCAGTATACCACCTTCAGACAGATGGTTTAGTACAATGGTTTAACAAAACCCTCAAGAGTATGCTCAAAAAGGGTGGGGGCGTGGCCGGACGGCGGAGAAGAAGGACGCGTTCTGTGAGAGCTCCGGAGCTCTCCTGTTCTTTTCTCCGACCCAACAAAACATTCCACCCAAATACCCATCACGGAGAGAGGTATACCCTGCCTGCATCGCCAGCCGCACTCCGGACCCACGCTGAGCCGGCTCCGCGGTTAAAAGCAGAAGTTTGCAGACACTTCGTCCCGCTCTGGGGAAAGAACCGGCACCATCTTTGAGGCCCAGCCGGGCGCCGCTCCAGACTACAGAGCTGCAAGACCTGGTAAGCAGGGAACTGGGTGAGACACTACACCCCATCACACAAGTCCGCTATCCTCCTCAGCCCAGACTGCCATAGCCAGCGAGGAAGGCACAGACCAAGAATCATATCAGGGCAGCTTCCAGAGATCCCCCCACACGTGGTCTGAATGGGATATCCCACATAACCCCAGGATCCACCGACACAGACTGACTGGCCTTATAACGCCAATCGCAAACACCAAGATACTTGGTGACTGGGGACCCTGGGTGAGCCCGCTGCCCTATTGTGGCCTACACGAAAACGCTCGGCAGCCATCTTGCTACACCCGAGCCGCATCCTTCTACTGAACAACCAGCTCTTATCCTCAGTAACTGGACTAGAGACATATTTAATGAACCCAGTGCGGGTCCCTATGACTGCCAATCCACCATGAGCACACTCACATCACTATCAACTATGCCCATGTGATGATCATCATACACAGCACTGAACCAACAGCCACCCGGATCACTTCATTGTCATAAGTGCCCACCACATCATCTCCATCCCCCATCGAGCTCCTCACCAACATGACCCGCAAAAGGAAGGACTCCTCTCATCCGAAAAAGCTGAATGACTTTTTCTCCCCAACCAACAAAATTCCCCTCTCTGATACTAAAAACAATAGTCCCCCAGCCTCATCCTCCCCTGCCACAGGATCTCCAAGTCCTGTCTCCCAGGGAGGGAAAACCCATAACTCTCCAGCAATATCTACCCCAACCTCCCGCAGTCCAGTGAAGTCCAAACCCCGGCTATCAGATGAAAATACACCATATGACTTAACTCCTAACCAGATATCCTTGGATGACACCAGAGAAATCGCAGAGACTATTGATACTTTCCCTACATCCAATCACCCTGTATCAGACACGACACTCAAAGACATGCTAGTCTCGCTGCGGGGGTCACTACATGCCGACATGATGGAGTGCATGCGGGGCTTCAAGGGAGAATTACAGGAGATGGGAGGCAGGGTAGATCATATTGAGAAGAAAATGGGGGAATACGCGACCTCATACAGCTCCCTGGTTGACCCCCACAACAAACAATCTGATGAGGTAGCTTGGTTGAGGGCAAAGGTCGCTGACCTTGAGGACAGGTCACAAAGGAATAATGTTAAGATTAGAGGCCTCCCAGAAGCTATCTTACCCAACCAACTAACACACTACGTCAGAGAAATGATGCACCACTATCTCCCTGAATCATCACAGGCAGAACTCATTATTAACAGAATTCATCGCCTACCTAAACCCTCCCACCTACCGGATAATATACCAAGGGATGTACTCATGCGAGTACATTTTTACCACGTTAAAGAAAAATTCTTGCTAGCCTTCCGTAAAAACACATACCCTGAGGAACAATACTCAAACCTTCAACTGTACGCTGACCTCTTGCAATATACGATGCAGAAACGCAAAGCACTGATATCCATCACGAAAGCACTAAGGAACCACATCATATACAGATGGGGGTATCCCTCTAAACTAACCATCACCAAAGATGGTGAGACCACTACAATTTCATCTTTAGACGAAGGCTTAGCCCTTTTGCGTAAATGGGACATACTTCCAGGAGGATCAGACACCGACACACAGCCTAAACCCACATCATACCTTCAGGAAGAATGGCACTTGGTGGCACGTAAAAAAATCAAGCAAGAAACATCACTCCCAACCCTCCGGGAATAAATCGCAACACAATCAAACTTAAAGTTCAGTGCTGTGGACATGCAATTCCACTTATACCCCCCTTTACATTGCTGCGCAGAAATCTGTCTACAGGAACAGGATGGTTCCTACATTTTTATGTTTAACTTTATCTTCCTTTTTCTACTATCAGTGTTCACCAGTGTTATCTGACAACTACCACTTAACCACTTCCGGACCGCCGTACGTCGTTTGACGGCGGCCACTTTGAAGTGGGATACCGTTGTTATGGTAGCAGATAGCTACCATAACCCCGGTATCATTTTTTTCTGCAGGCGATTCCCTGCAAGATAAAAGTGATCTTAGCGGCGGATTCACCGCGAGATCACTTTTATCAGCGGCGGGAGAGGTGCCCCCCCCTCCCGCCGCTTTCCGGTCATCTCCGCCGCTTACCGGACCCGCCGGCAGCGGCGGAGATGATCGCGTCCTATCCCTGCAGTGTCCGTGTGCCGAGTGAGCGGCTGAAGCCGCTCACCCGGCTCCATAACAATGCTGGGCGGAAGCGACGTCACAAGTCGCTTCCGCCCAATGCTCTTAAAGGGGACATTTTTTTTTTTCCCCTGCCACTTTTTTCAAATTTTTTTTTTTTTTATTGCATTTTAGTCCAAAAATGAGATCTGAGGTCTTTTT
>BLSH010230467.1:16822-27552 GCA_018402905.1 Glandirana rugosa
TGAACATTACAACATCAGAGGTGTATATTAATTTGGAGGAAGAAACGAAAACAACTAAAAGAACTTATCAGAAAAGTCCTTAGAGTTAACTACACTCAAACCGCACATATCCAATTGATACCACTCCTCCCATAACAACTTCCTTGGTTATTCATATTCTATAGACGGTAAGACTAGGCATTACTAAAGAAAGTAAACCTTTCTCTGTCATAGAGACTGACGCTGTTCCTGAGGTCGGACAAAGAAGCCACGACTCCGCATTTTCCATACACCCTTCAACGCGACACACGTGAACCCACCCAAATACCATCTCTCCACTCAAAGAACCTACGTGTTGTGTAGGCGCACATCGAAAAACCGAAGACGGGTGTACCTGCGAGAGAACCGACCTACCAAATCAGGTAAGTGTAATTCGCTCTCGTGAAATTCGCGGTACCCCCTAATATTCTTACAAAAAAAAAATATAATGTTTGGGGGTTCTAAGTAATTTTATAGCAAAAAAACCTGTTTTTAGCTGATAACCTCCAAACTCCAAAAAGAGGCTCGGTCTTAAAGTGGATAAATTGGACCGACTGGATCCCCAACTCCTCAGCCCAGGAGATGCCACACAAATCCTCACTCTGGCTCGGGAGTGTAGAGGTAAGCAAATACCTTGATGGAACCCACCATATCATTTGCATTCTTATAATCCCCCATGGCGCTTAAAGTGCTCTCGCTTAATGTGAATGGACTAAACCATCCAGCCAAGAGAGCGTCCATGTGGGCAGAAGCCAAAAAGCTACACGCGGATGTGTTGTGCATCCAAGAAACTCACCTCTCTACCATAAACCCACCCAAGTGCACACAGCGCAACTTCCCACATACCTTTTACGCCTCAGCACCGAAGAAACAGGCTGGAGTCCTTGTCGCAGTCAGAGATACTGTCTCTTTCCAAATGAAAGAAATCATTACGGATCAGAATGGCAGATATCTTATACTTATTGGTTCCTTCAACAATACCCTCCTCACCATAGTTAACCTATACACGCCAAACTCACATCAATTGAGATTCCTGAAAAGACTATTCAAGAAAATCAACAAAAGCAAAGAAGGAGGTTTAATTATATGTGGAGACTACAACATTACAAGTGACTACCACATAGACCCCTCTGCTACATTGACCCGTCCTCCTCCCTCTTTGCAGAATCTACTACATTATGAAGAGGTGTATGATGTTTGGAGATGTCAGCATCCAGGTGTAAGAGACCACACACACCACTCCTCCAGGCACAATACATACTCGCGTATTGATATGGTGATTGTTGACAGGAATGTTTTATCAAAGGTGTCTTCCTCCGCCATCCATGATATAACCTGGTCAGACCATGCCCCAGTGTCAATAACAATGGCGGAGGGACACACCTCAACTCGCCCCTTAGTGTGGGGAGCTAACTCGCACCTGCTCCAGGCACCTGATAATGTAAATACGATATTGTCACACCTTAAAGAATTCTTTGTAAACAATGAAGGTTCAGTAACAAGTCCAGGTGTGCTTTGGTGTGCCCATAAGGCCTTTATGATAGGGACTTTTCTTCAGATTAGTGCCAAAGAGAAAAAAAAAAGGGAACACAAATTAGACACTATACTAACGGAAATCAGAATCGCAGAAACACAGAATAAGACCCATCCCTGAACAACCCTAGCCAATAAACTGACAAAACTACGAATGGACCTCAGGAATATGCTCTTGGAGAGGTATAGTAAACATATAGATAAACTTAAACTCTCCCATTACTCCTCTGGTAACCGTGTGGGTAAACAACTGGCCACCAGACTGAAAAATAAAAACGCCAAATCTAGAATCCCTACCTAATTAGACCAACAGATAACTCCAAACTATTGGACCCTGATAAAATAGCTGACACCTTTGCAGACTATTACTCCTCCCTTTATAACCTCAAAGATGACCATGACACCAAACAACCCTCCGATGAGCTCATACGAAATTTCCTAGACCTTGTTAAACTTCCCACGTTATCAGATACCCAACTAAAGGAATTAAATGCCCCTAGAACTCCTTTAGAAATTCTAAAAGTGATGCCATCATTGCCACAGGGAAAGTCTCCTGGCCCAGATGGGCTACCAAATGAATACTATAGGACGTTTCGGGACATCTTGGCCCCCAAACTGGCTGAAACCTTTTCGCAAGCTATTGAAACAGAATCATTTCCCGCAGAGATGCTGAAAGCTTACATCGTCACCATCCCCAAACCTGGTAAGGACCCTGCGACCCCCTCAAACTATAGACCGATTTCATTACTCAACTCAGACGTTAAATTATACGCAAAAATCTTAGCACACAGATTCATACCCATCATGCCTACAATTATTAACCCGGACCAATACGGTTTTACTACAGGTAGACAACCGTCAGATGCCACCAGGAGGGTTATAGGCGTTACCCAGCACATGCGGGCCTGTCGGACGCCTTCTCTGCTCTTGTCTTTGGATGCGGAGAAGGCGTTCGACAGGATACACTGGGTTATATGAGACAAGTTTTGATGAGATACCTTCTCCAAGGCCACATTCTGTCGGCTGTCCTGGCCTTGTACTCCTACAAATGGGACCCGACAGGGCTGCCCCCTCTCGCCCTCTATCTTTAATCTCCTTATTGAGCCCCTCGCAGAAACGATTAGAACCCACCCCCTCATTTCTGGCATTGAAGTAGGGAAGGGCTCATCCCATCATATAAATATGTTCGCAGACGACATTATTTTGTTTATTTCTGCCCCGAAAAAAATCACTACCACACGTACATAACACATTGGAAGCATTTAGCCAGATATCATATTATAAGGTCAATTTCACTAAATCTCTAATACTGGGCATAGGTGTAGCCCCCCAACTTAAACTCAATATCAAAGCAGCGTTCCCCTACTCTTGGGCTACCAAAAGTATTCCCTACCTGGGTATTCAGGTAACAGAGGATCCTGCTGCGCTAGTAGACGCCAACCTACCCCCTCTAATCGACAAGGTTTCAAAAGAACTGAATAGATGCTCTAAAACTGAGCTCTCTTGGATGGGACGGCTGGCCTCCTTTAAAATGCTTATACTGCCACAGATATTATATGTGTTTCGTACACTACCTATACCAATCAAAAATAAATATTTGAAATCATTAGACTTACTGTTAAAGTCATATGTGTGGCGGTCTAGGCGCCCCAGGTGTGCCAAACCCATCCTAATCAAGCACAGATGTGCAGGCGGTATGGGGTACACCGACCTCAGAGACTACTACCAAGCCTCGGTGCTTACTCAGCTAAGGACATGGTTTAACCTGGCAGAGGCGTCTCCGTGGAGATCTGTAGAACAAAAACAGATCCCCTCCAGAGATTTTGAAGCTTTCCTCCTAGCCGACATTTGGAGACCCCACCACCTCAACCAATTCTCTTTAACCATCCAAGCCACCATCAATGCATGGAGACAACTTCAGAACTTAGAAATAGACCCGACTCTACTCATTGAAATTCCCATCCCCTTGGAGATCCTTTCTGAGCTAATTCCAAACTTATCAATCTCCGGATGGATCTCAAGGTGGATCACACATATCTCCCACCTTTACGATGGGACCAAACTGAAATGGTTGCAGGAACTACGGGTCGAATATGATATCCCACACACAGACTACTATATACATGCACAAATCTCCCATCTCCTTAACTCTTTAAAAACGCATAAAATTTACCTACAAAAAGAGGCATGGGAGTTCTACAAGAACCCCACCCCTGGGAAGAGGGGAATCTCCCTGTTTTACAACCTCCCATACCAAAAATGGACTTTTTCCAAATCTACACACCACCTAAAATGGGAGCATGAACTGGGGAATTCCTTCACACCTCAACAGTGGAAAATGGCTGCCCATACGGTCTATAAATCCTCTAAATGTATCAACCACTGGGAATCATACCAAAAATTTACCCTGAGATGGTACCTAACGACTCTTAGAATGTCTAAATTTGCCAAAGACTCTTCTCCCCTATGCTGGAGAAGTTGTGGGGAAATTGGTAACTTGTTGCATGTCTTCTGGAGCTGTAGGAGTCTCACTAGTTTCTGGAATAGCATCTTCAAAAAAATTTCGTCTATCGCTGGTTGCCTTACAGGACCTGATCCTGCATTAGCTCTCCTGGGACTGGGTATAGAGCGGTTCCCACCGGACCTCCGGACCATTATTACACATATATTCTTGGCAGCAAAATCTTAATAACAAGGAATTGGAGATCAGACAAAACTCTAAATTTCCGAGACGCACTAGCTCTCGTACATACAAATTATGCCTATGAATCTCTTCTGATAAATAGTCTAGCCAAACGCAAAGCATTCAATGCGTCTTGGGAGGTCTGGAGGGAACAGCTTGTAGACGACTAGATCGTCGCTAAATGGGAGAACAGTCGGCACTTAAAAGACTTAAAAGACTCAATAGACCTAAGAGTCACCCTCTTCCAATTAATAAAATGGTGAACTATTTTCCTATTTTCTCAGTTTTCTATTTCCTACTTTTTTGTTTTAGTTTAAAACCCCCAACCCCCTCCCCTTTCCACTACCCACAACCCCACTAATCCGAATCAGTATTTTGAGCATTACCTCAATAAGGTACAGTGTTTTCCTGCACCATGTGAGCAGTACCTCTGAGTAGATAAATGTTTTATGGATTCTGACAAACATGTAACACTGCAACTCTCTTCAGAATGATATATGCAACATGATTTGTACTTGTGAGATGCTCACCCTGTTCATTATGTAACCATTTTTTGATATCCTGTATTTATCTTTGTATCTTGGAAACTCAATAAAAACTAGTTTAAAAAAAAAAAAAAGAGTATGCTCAAAAAGGTGGTGGCTAAAGATGAGACAGATTGGGATTATCTACTTCATATCTGTTGTTCACCATTGGAGAGGTCCCTCAGTCTTCCACGAGATTCTCACCCTTTGAACTCCTATATGGGAGGCATCCCAGAGACTTGCTGGATATTGCTAAAGAAACTTGGGAGATTGAAACTGCTCCCTACCTCAGTGTCATTGAACATATCTCAGCCATGCAGGATAGGATTGCCTCAGTAATGCCCCTGGTTCGAGAACACATGCAGCAAGCCCAGGAGGCCCAGAGACTAGTATACAATAGGTCGGCGAAGGTTCAGATTTTCCATCCGGGGGATTGCGTACTTGTTTTAGTCCCCACGGTGGAAAGTAAGTTCCTAGCTAAGTGGCAAGGACCCTATGAGATACTGGAAAAGGTTGGGGAGGTAAACTTTAAGGTATGCCAACCAGACAGGTGGAAGAAAGAGCAGATCTATCATGTAAAATTAATTAAAGCATGGAAAGACAGTGAAGCTCTCCTAGCCATGGCTGATCAACCACTTACAAAAGAGGGAGGCATAAGTGAATTTCAGATACCTGAGTCCATGTCGGTGTCCCAACAACAGGAGGTGAGGGAGTATTTACAGTGCAATAAAGACTTCTTCTCAGACTTGCCTGGCTGCACAAATGTAATTAAACATGACATTGTCACTGTCACCAAGGTTCCAGTACGCCTTAAGCCTTATCGTATTCCAGAGGCCCATAGACAGGCAGTTGCCAAGGAAGTTCAGAGGATGTTCAACCTCGGGGTGATAGAGAAGTCTAAAAGTGAATGGTATAGTCCTATAGTCTTGGTTCCCAAACCAGATGGGTCCTTAAGATTTTGCAATGACTTCCGGAAACTGAATGAGGTGTCAAAGTTTGATACATATCTTATGCCCCGGGTTGATGAATTAGTGGAGAAGTTGGGCCCCGCCAGGTACATAACCACGCTGGATCTCACTAGAGGGTTTTGGCAGGTTCCCCTGACAGAGGAAGCAATAAGATGAGAAAACTGTTTTTGCAACACCTGAGGGGTTATGGCAGTATGTGCGGATGCCCTTTGGGTTAAATGTAGCTTCCGCTACATTCCATCGGATGATGGATGAGATCGTTAGGCTGCACCAGGGTTATTCTGCAGCCTATCTGGATGATGTGGTTATTTGGAGCACAGATTGGGAAAGTCATCTACCCAGAGTCCAGGCTATCATAAACTCCATCAGAAATGCTGGTTTAACTGCAAACCCAAAGAAGTGTGCCATAGGGTTAGAATAAGCTAGATATGTGGGATACACCATTGGGTGGGGCCTAATCAATCCCCAAGTCCATAAGGTAGAAGCCATTAAAGACTGGCCTGGCCCTGCCACCAAGAAACAAGTGAGAACCTTCCTAGGCATGGTTAGGTATTATTAAAGGTTCATCCCAAACTTTGCCACCCTGGCAGCACCCTTAACTGACCTCACCAAGGGAAAATGCTCTTCTATAACAATTAAGTGGAGTACTGAGTCTCAAGCCGCTTTCCAAAGCCTGAAGGAGGTGCTGTGTAACAACCCTGTATTGGTGACCCCAGACTTTAGCAAGGAGTTTGTGGTCCAGGCCGATGCCTCCAGTATAGGACTGGGGGCTGTTTTGTCACAACTGGTAGGCGGAGAAGAACACCCGGTGGTCTATTTGAGTCGGAAGCTGGCCCCGACAGAAATAATAATATTGTGGAGCAAGAGTGCTTGGCCATTAACAGACCATGCTCCCTTGAAATGGATGGCCCAGGCTAAGGACCATAATGCAAGGGTTACCCGTTGGTTCCTGGCCTTCCAAGATTTTTCATTTAAAGTGGAACACAGGGCTGGTTGCAACCACAAAATGCAGATACCCTTTCTAGAACCCACTGTTTAATGGCTGATGTTCGGACCCACAGGTTCAAACAGAGGGGGGAGGTATGTGACAAACAGCCCATGTCAATGGAAGATGGAGTATATCTGCCACATAGAATACTGAGATTCCTAATGTAAATGGCTGGCAGGGAGAGGTCTGTAGGCAACAAGGGGTTAAGTATTGGTCATACCTTGCTCCCCAGCTGGGGTATAATTTTGCCTGACCTGGGTGTAATCAGTGTGGTGCTGAGAGAGAAGGAACAGGCTGTGAAGGAACATGCCTACAGGTCTGGATCAGACCCTGTGAGGTCTGTCCGTTAGCCGGGAAGATTATTTTCATTCAATGGACGTTTTTGTTGTGGGACTATCCCTGCGAGGGAGACCTTTCTGTTTATAGTTATTTTCTGAGTGAATAAACATGGGCAGGAAGCCCTTAACCTGACATTCGGCTGGATTACTTGTTTGGGGAGCCTCTCCACTTGAAGCTGATCACCCACAGTTGTAATGATTTATATCATAATAATTTGCATCATATATGGATTTAGTTGTTCATGTTCATTTATTGTTATTGGTTCTTGATCAATGATTTGGTAATTTATTGGAGAGATTTATATCTTGGGGTATTTGAAAAGAGCTGTAATTTTGTACATGACATTTTACTAATATTTTTAGGAATATTTATACAGATGCTGTTGTGTACAGTGTTCATTTAGGGAGAGTGTAGAACTCACTTGTTACAGAACAAAGGAAAACTGTAAATGAATAATTTCAATAATGCTTACCTTTCCCATGGGCAGCTTGTTAAATTTTCGCTCTCCTAAGGAGCTTCAGGTGCCACTGTTCTCTGGCACTTCTGAGTGTCCCAGAGAGCATGCCCCACCAGGTGCCTTTGTTCTATCATTTCTACAGAGGTGACAGGGTCACGTTAAAGCTTTTATTTCAACACAATTTGCCTATATATATGCCTAATATTTTCAACTATATTTACTCTAAAAACAGTTTATATAATTTCTGATGTGGCACACCAAGTTGAAACAGATCGTGTAGTCTTTCGGTTTTCGGAAACAACTCTAGTTTGTGTTTATTTTACAGAACATTCACTAAAAAGAAAATATGCAGTGCCCTGAAGAACAGAAGTAAAAGAGTCACCAATAATCTAGCATGCTGAGGTTTAATTTTACAAAGCAATGTAGTGGTTGACCCACAAACAGGGAGAATCACTGTATTCAAAGACATAAACTTGAAGACAAAACATCAATTACATAGCAGTCACAGTGTGTTAAGCAATTTTCCAGTCCAATATCTTTGCCATACTCTGTAAGAATATTGCTGAACAAGAATAACAAAGCAATACACAATAACTGTATGCAAGCATTATTTAATCTATGTGTAAGAGGAGAATCTAAGCTTTTATTTATTCTATTTTCATGTTAATTGTTTCATGTTTTTGTGATTTGTTCTTATGTAAGAAATACACCTTGAAATTAGAATGAAAAAAAAATAGCTATCTGAACCTATAAATATATCATTTATAATCATAAAAAAATTAAAGTCCCTTATGTAAAAAAAAAAATACCTATCCTGGCATCTAATAAAATAAACACAAAATACTGAAGTCCAACTTTACTTTTAAAAAAACTATATATATATAGTGGGAGATTAGCTCGTGTGGATCACCTTTACTGGGAAGAAGGCAGCTTGAAGGCAAACTTTCTTAAAATCTGGTGGGATGCCAGTTTTATTTGGTACAAGGTTGCAAGTCATGAAACAAACAAAATAGCAAAATAAAGCCTTGCCATCCCGACGCTAAACTATTACAGAGCAGTATAACCTTTTATACGATGTCAGGCTTGTCCCTGACACCTCCAAACAAAACAAATGCAAACCTTTTCTCTTGCAGTCCTTAGAGCAACCAACTCTCAAGGTGTAACTCTCTCAGTGGTTCTACTGAGTCTCAGGCCGGAGCACAACTGAGATCTCTTCCTGGTTACTTAAAGCAGCTGAAGAGGGATTTGGGTGGACCAAAAACTCCGGGCCCAAAACAGCTCTGCCACTGTGATTGGCAAAACCCGGGGGTCAAACTCTTACTAGTCCACTCCAAGTGAACGCATGCAAGGCGACAAACATCGCCCGTCCACCATCTCGCCTCGCATAAGGTCACTATATATATATATATATATATATATATATATATATATATATGCACATACTGTAGGTTCCCCAGCCATAGCAAACAGTCTGTGCAATACCCAACCTCTTTCCAATAGCTGTATAGCTGTCTCTCATTATTCAAGCTAAATGATGCCCAAGGTCATTCTTTTTTAATATGTTTATTGGGTGTACAGAAATAAACAAGAGATTCATAAGCAAGCTTAATAATTGCCCACACAGGTGCTAGAGATGGGTAAACAATACCAATGAACAATAATGATGTTAATTATACTTAACCAAAATGAAAATAGGGGATGGTACTGAAAAATGATTGCTGCAAAAAATCCCATGTCCCCATAATCTACATGTCGTCTTTGGAGGAGGGGGCACTTCTCCTTCAACCCCCCGCCACATAGGAGGTGATGGCATGAACAAGAACAGTAAGAACATTCACCGTTCAGCTGCTCTAGGTAGATCCAACACTCAAAGTGGTCTATACACCATCTCCTGGGTGCACGCCCTGCTGCTGCTGCAGATATACGTACGAACCTTGGAATGAGGATGGCGGCACTCCAGGCATGGATGCAATTAAAATGTATTCGTATTCAAGAAGATCATGTTCAAAGTACAAACATAGAGCTGGATACAGACAAGAAAGGTAACGCGTTTCACACGTCTAGCGTAGCGGTTGTGACGAAGCACGCTAGACGTGTGAAACGCGTTACCTTTCTTGTCTGTATCCAGCTCTATGTTTGTACTTTGAACATGATCTTCTTGAATACGAATACATTTTAATTGCATCCATGCCTGGAGTGCCGCCATCCTCATTCTAAAGAACAGTGAGAAACTAGAGAGAAGGCAAAAAGAGCAGAAAAGTGGGATAAAGGGATTATGGGTAAGAGAGAAAGGAAGAGATGGGAAAGGGGATAGCTTGGACTCAGGAGCCCCACAGGTAGAAATCATATAAGACCCCAACAGGGCGATTGGAGTAAAGGAGAAGAGAAATTTGGCATGTGAATCATTCGCTATACTGGACATTCACTCCAGAATCATAGCGTTCATACATGCCTTCACCCCCTGGAAAGCCACACGCTGGGTCTTCCAGGCTTGAGCTATATTACGTTTAACCCCAATAAAGAGATATGTGCCCAATTTCTGCTGCGGAGCATATAAACCAGGTATTGGACAATGTAATAGGGCTATAGCGCCCCTACGAACTGTGAGATGAAAAAGGGTCTGAAGTAAGCCAAAGACCTTGGAACAGAACCCCACTAGTCTTGAGTAGAGTTGAGCGAACCTCTGGAAGTTCGGGTTCTGCTGGTCCGTCCGAACTTCGGGACAAAGTCCGGGTCCGGGTCCGGACGGAACCCGAACGATCGCACGGACAACGAACCCCATTGAAATCAATGGGGACCCGAACTTTTATGCACAAAAATGGCTGTAACAAAGTCCTGGAAAGCCCTAGAGGGCTGCAAAAGGAAGTAAAATGGGGGTAAGGGTAGGGCAAGTGCCCTACAAAAAAATGGGGACAGGGAAATAACTGTAAATATTTTTAAAAAAATAAAAACATAAAAAAAGCAAAAATGGAGGTGAATGTGGATCATCTTCAAACTGTGTCTGAAAAGTATTAATTAATGGTAGAAGCCATATAACTGTTCTAAAATCATCTTCAAACTAGGGCAAGTGCCCTACAAATAAATGGGGATAGGGAAAATAAATTAAAATCAAGTAAAAAAACGGGAAGGGGGGTGGATGTGGAGTAGGAGCCTAGAGGTTGACTAGGCCGTGACCGTGGCAGTGTAGGTGGAAGTGGCGGTGGTAGAGGAGTAGGAGGAG
>BLSH010230467.1:32035-78223 GCA_018402905.1 Glandirana rugosa
GGGTAAAGGAGGATAGTATCTTCCGGTAGACCCTTTGTGTACTACATAGCCAGTCCCTTGTGAAGGAAGTTAACTTTGTGACCTAACAACGGGATGTGGCGTGCAGGTGAATGGGTAAAGTTTTTTGAAAAAACTTGTACGTACAGTTGTACGAGGACCCAGGAAACCGTAGTAAAGCCGTTAAATACGTAGGAACTTTCCTGTGGGCTATAATCGTGGGGAGAGAATGTACCGGGTTACACTTGTCCTGGAGGTAAGGGGGTATCTGGATCTTCCGACCTCATTCCGGACCTCTTATCACCGGACGATTACGGGGAAATTGTGTTTATGTGATCTTCGTCGTATATTCCGGGATAAGGCCCGAACGATTTTTGAAATGTCCGGGTCCGGGTCCGTGCCACGGACACCCGAAAGTTCGGTACGGACCCGAACGTTACAGTCCGGGTTCGCTCAACACTAGTCTTGAGCAGAACCACCAGGTATGTATAACGCTGTCCACAGTTGCAGAAACAACTATCGCTACTCTGCAGGAATGCATGGGTTTTACGGGTTGGGACCCAATATCATTGGAATAGGGCCTTATATGCTGCTTCTAGTGTATTTGTGTTAAAGGGGCATTAGCAGGCCACTATTCTCCAGGCCTTACTCCAGCCTTCTAGGTCTATGGGGGAATGGAGGTCCTGTTCACATTGGGCCATGTAAGAGAGGGGTGCTAATATCGGGTGTCCTTTCAAGGATGCATAAATTGCCGAAATGATGCCAAAGGACCCAGGAGCATGTTGACATGCATGTTCAAAAAAGTTTTTTGAAATGGGTAAGTGGACGTGCGGTGTAGGGCAACAATCCAGTGTTTCAATTGAAGGAAGTGTTCCCTGACCGATACATCATGTGTTTCCCAGATGGCCTTCTATGATAGGAGGAAATGGGAGAAAAGAAAGTTTTGAACTTGTGTATAGCCGTGAAAGAGCCACCAAGAGAATGCCTGGGGCTCCTCAAGGCCCGGGGAAGAAGAGAATTGTGAGCGATAGGAAGTAGTGGCAAAAAGGAGGACATCAAATGACCAGAATATCAAACAGAATCCCATATCTGTAGGGCATGCAACAGCACAGGGCTCAGGAAGGGGGTGCAATTTATGAGGGAGCCAGAGCAGAGCTTGTATTGAGGATGAGTCACAGTTAGGAAGTTCCAGGATGCCCAAGGTCATTGGCCTGTTAGCCGAAACTATCTTGAACACACCCTCTGACGGTGCATTGTCATCCCTTTCTGGGCTTACAGAATGGCACTGCCATGTCATTACATCAATGTTCTTCTGTGTAGAACTAAAGACCACCTGATACCAGAAAAGAAGAGGAAAGATCAATAATGTCACGTGGATTTATTGTATGTATAATATTTTTTTTTTCAATTAGGTGCAGGGGGCTTCAGGAAGAGGGCGGATAAAACTAGAGTAGGGCCATGAAGCTGATCTCTAGGCAACAGCTAACAACAAAATTGTGATACAAATATAAAATGTTTGTTTGTTGAAAGATTATTGTTCAGCCAGTGTTATGATGCAAACGCCCTTGCCAGACAGCCCAGCTCGGGGTGTGACCTCCATACAGATGACACTACATTTAGGAAATCCAGTCTGGGTATAGACCTGCCGCAGTTTATGACTGGACAGGAAAAAGGAAAATGAGGAGATCATCTCAGTGCTCCCCTGTTTTGTAAGCATGTTATTAGTGTTAGGTTAAAGTGGTTGTAAAGGAGCAAGTTTTTTTTACCATCATGCATTCTATGCATGAAGGTAAAAATCCTTCTGTGTGCAGCAGCCCCCCAGTCCCCTAATACTTACCTGAGCCCCTCTCAATCCAGCGATGTCATTGAGAGCCTTTCCTCTCCGGGGACTTGCACTCCTGACTGGCTTTTGGCAACAGCAGGAGCCACTGCAATACTCCCTTTCACACAGTATAACTATAAATAGAGGTTTGGGCTGCTGATTAAAGTACTTAGAAGGATAAGGAATTGATCAAAACACATGGCAGTTTTGTTGTGCTTGACTTTACCAGGCTCTGATCTGTAGCTCTGTCTTTTAATCTTTTTTTGTAAATTGTTATCACTAAAAATATATAATTTTTTCCAATACAAACCAGCCTGGTCCACCAGGCATAGGGGATAGTATCACTATAAGAAGAGGGATGAGAACATGCTGACCACCCCCCACACCACCACTACATTGTCTTTTCCCAGCATTAAAGCCTAAGTTTACTTTAAGAAAATAACATTTGCATAAAGTAACATTTGCATATAGGACATTATCTTCAATGAAAAGTGTGCCTTTTGCTGTTGTGTCCTGGTTTACCAGAAATGTTTGTCTTCCAGTGCTCTCAAACAACCCTATACCTTTCTGTTGCAGTGGGGGATAATAAATCTAAGTGAGCTCTGACAGGAACTTATCAAGAGTGCCTGACTAATCTCACCCAGGTACTCCATTAATAGAAGTCATAATTGCAGCTTCTATAAATGAAAAAGTATCTCTGAATGGAGGTTGGGCTGATGATTGAAAGAGCTGCTTCCTCCATTCATAGATCAAATTTCATTCATAGAAACCAGCTTCTATGAATAAAACCGAAGGCAGAGAGGGTGGGCATATTTGGCTACTTTTAATGAATTCCTTTCAGAGCTCCCTTAGTCCTAGTAACCCCTGCCACACTGAGAGATTGATGTGGCAGGGGTTTGGTGGGCATTATAAAAGGTAAACCAGGACACAGTAGCACAAGGGACACGTCACATTGAAAATAAGTAACATCTCTTGTGCTGATTTTTTTACGTAAATGTAGGCTTTAGTGTGAGTTAATCTAGAAAGGGAGCGAGCGAAAAATCAGACCTTCCTCCTCAAAGCAGCCTAGTTCTAATAGTTATGGATTCTTCTGCATCATTAATGTTCAAAAAGGTGGCAAGAGAATTTTGGGAGGTATATGTGCAACACAAATGCTTCTGGCAGGGGTATATTTGCAATTTGTCGTTGCCAAAGCAAACAGGTAAAGGGGTCTTCTTATAAATCTTATCTTTCAATAACGTTTACACAGCTCTGTTACCTCCAGTTTTTTCTTCAGTTAAAAAAATATTGTTGTGGGGGGGGGGGGGCGTTTCCGGCCAGCGGAGAAGATGGCGGCATAAGCAAGCCACCAAACAATCCCAGCGCCTGACCGACTTCTTTCCGGCAGCACCTCCGCAAGGTAGGCAAGATGGCCTGACTCCAGGCCGCACACAGGTAGATAGGAGACATACAGCCCAGGAAACTAGATGACCTATCTCCCCCTCCTACCCCCACCTCACGCAGCCCAGTGAAATCCAAGCAGTGAACGGAGGGAGAGGAGACACCCGCGGAGCCGCAGTGTGACAGGCCTCAGACCTACCACCAGAGCGCGCAGCCAGGGCCCTCAATTGACATGTTCGCAGCCACAGAGCAGGCGATCACAGAAAGCACCATGAAAAGTATGCTTCTATCTCTCGGAAGTACCCTCTTCAGTGACTTTGCAGGCATGTTCACCCCTCTACAAGAGACTGTGCAAACACATGATGTAAAAATACACCATTTGGAAATAAAAATGGCAGATTTGTACGTTGCCCATAACGAACTTGTGGATGCATGGGCAGACCAGGAATCAGAGCTGCAAAGGCTTCAAAACAAACTCGCAGATCTCAAGGACCACTTGAGATGCAATAATATAAAATTTAGAGGCATCCCAGAACACATACCCCCAAGCGAGGTGACCAACTTTGTGCAAAGGTTCATGAAAGCCATTATACCAACACTCTCTGACATTGAACTGTGCATGGACAGGGCCCACCGAATCCATAAGCCCAAATTCTTGTCTGACACTGCACCCAGGGACACCCTGGCCCGTGTCCACTACTATCACATCAAAGAATGAGTGATGGCAGCGGCTAAAAGAAACCCAGTAGTTCCGGACGAGTTCAAAGATATATCGTTATACACGGATATATCACAGCAAATGGCTTTAAAGAGGAAAAAGCTCTCCCCAATTACAAAAATTCTGCGGAATCATAGCCTGGTCTATAAATGGGGCTTCCCAACTAAGCTCCTAATAACATGGAATGGTAGGACCTACCCAGTATACAGCGTGGAAAAAGGCATTGCCCTCTTTAAGGAATGGAATTTGATCCCAGCGGACCTACCAGCTGGAACACCAAGAGCTCCAGACCGACTACCAACGGAATGGTCCTGACCACCTCATGTTCCATCTGGCTCATCCCTTCTTTTGCTCTGAGCTTTCAGTGTGGGACTGGGGGGACATAACTCAGCCAGAGATCCTTCACCCATGCAGGCCATGGAGCTCGTTGCTCTTCTGCTGGGACTGGCTCCCATAGTGATGCACCAAACTACCCCCCGCGTCAACATTAGCAGCTTCGGCTGCCCATTGTGCATCAGCAGGAATTTCTTAAACTGTTCCCTTTTTGGCTGCTGTTCCCCTGTTGTTTGTTGTTCCTATGCCCTACCCTTTCCTTTTCCCACCTATTTTTGGCAGTCACGTTTCAGGGTCGTCCACTAGATGTCTGTCTGTGATTACCAAGGCTTCAAAGAACTGCTGCCACTGGAGTCCACCACAGCTGGACCTATCAAGGAGTTCAACAAAAGACTGAGAGAACATCACCAACAGGATCCCAACTTCTCTCACCAGGACAGGTACTGTACGCCACCAATTATTTCCAGGACACATTGTATGATGCAAGGCTTTAGCTTAACCCCCAAGGAACTATGCCCTTGAGACTGATGTCAATCAATGCTAAAGGCCTCAACAGCCCTTTTAAAAGAGCAGCCTTACTGAGAGAAGCCAGATCTATGAAGGCGGACATTATTTTTGCCCAAGAATCCCACTTTGATGACCACAGATGTCCTCGATTCCACTTCCCCCATTTTCCACATTTATATATGGCTAACGGTCCTAAAAAATATGCATTGCCATTAAAGACTCGATGCTCTATAGACATATCCAAACCATGACGGACCCACAGGGGGGATTCATAATCTTAATATGTGAAGTAAACCAAATAACTTTTACTCTAGTCAACATACTGTATACTCCCCAAATACCAACCAGAAGACATTCTTATCTAGACTATTGAATAAAATCCAGGAAGTCCTGCAGGGTACACTCCTCATTGGAGGAGATTTGAATACAGTATTGCATCCAGAGATGGATTCTACTACGCCCACTAGAATACCTATCCAAGCCATAAACCCTCTTTTGCACAAATATGAACTGTTTAATGTTTGGAGGTGTTTCCATGGGTCTGAAAAAGACTTTACTTATTTATCGTCTGCTCATTCCTCATACTGACGTATTGATTATTTTTTCATGACGAAAGGTCCATTGCAAAATGTATTACAAGCTGATATTGGTAGAATTTCCTGGTCACATCATGCCCTCATAACGCTGGAATTGGATGATGAATTCAAAAATCTACCTCCCCAAATCACAACTTAACACCTCACTGCTAGAGAATGAGAAAATCCTCCAGGAAATTGTACAGGAACACCATGCTTTCTTCCAATGTAATGATTCTCCTGAAATTAACAGGTTTGCCCTTTGGAATTCGTAAAAAGCCTAAATGAGAGGTATTTTCATAAAATGAACTTCATATTAGAAGAAGGAGGAGGAGGAGGCAAATTGAGGACATATTGCACATTTCCCCGCAACCTAGCCACACCCAAGAAATTCTTCAGTTTAGGCAGAGGCTGAGAACCTTGCTCCTGTACAAACAGGAGAATAATATCAAATACCTCAAAGCCAAGTATTATACTCTCCATAACAAAGCAGGGGCATGGCTAGCTAAAAAAGTTAAGACCAAACAACTCCAGCACAGGATCCAGACCCTTACCCACCCTACCTCCAAAACGCCTATGTCAAACCTGCAAGACATTGCAAATGCATTTGCGGATTATTATCAAACCTTATACGATCTCCAGAGTGACCACCAAACTCCCCAACCGATCCCAACACTCATTAACGCCTTCTTAAATAGACTAAATCTTCTGACTATTAGTGCAGATCAGCTACAGTCAATTTTCCAACCCTTTACCACCTAAGAAATTTGTGCAGTTATCAACACACTACCCAATAACAAATCACCAGGTAATGATGGGTTTTCAAACTAATTTTAAAAAAAATTACCCCTACTCATAGCCCCTCACTTGCAATCTGTCTTTGAGCTAGCCTCCTCCTCTGGATCCTTTCCCCCAGAAATGCTGAGGGCAGTCATAGTGACAATTCCCAAACCTAACAAAGACCCTACCCAGCCGACCAATTACAGGCCCATTTCACTTTTGAATTGTGATGTAAAAATTTATGCCAAGCTTCTGGCAATTAGACTCCAGACAATCCTGCCACTGGTTATACATCCCGACCAAGTTGGATTTACCCCGGGCAGACAAGCCCCAGATGGCACTAGGCGTCTCATCAACCTGATCGCCAGGGCTGGATCCTCTCCAGCGCCTTCTCTGTTCTTCTCCTTGGATGCAGAGAAGGTGTTCGGTAGGGTCCACTGGGGTTATTTGCAAGCAGTGTTGATGAAGTTTGGCATAACAGGGTGGCTCCATACTGCTATACTAGCCCTGTACTCAAACCCCTCGGCCACTGTCCTTAACACAGGTCTTTCTTCCATATCTATACGCATAACAAATGGGACGAGGCAGGGGTGCCCCTTATCACCTATCATCTTCACATTATTGTGGAACCTCTAGTGGAGAGTATTAGGACCCATGCTGATATTACCAGCCTCAATGCAGCTAAATCTCAGATCCTAGGCATAAATGTCCCTGCAACCCTACAAAGACACCTGGTATCCCAATTTCCCTTTGGTTGAATGGCACAATCCTCACACCTGTACAAAAGTAAATACACAGGACTAGAGTTGATCGGACCCGCGGATGTTCGGGTTCGGTGAGTTCGGCCGAACTTCGGGAAAAAGTCCGGGTTCGGTACCGAACTTGACCCAAACTTTACCCCGAACCCCATTGAATTCAATGGGGACCCAACTTTTCGGCACAAAATGACTGTAAAAGAGTCCTGGAAAGTGCTAGAGGGCTGCAAAATGATTTTAGAACAATAATCTGTCCCTTACAGCAACAGCAGGAACCTGACCCTATAGAACTTGGAGATGATTTTAGAACAATAATCTGTCCCTCCACCTAGTCCAGTCAGATCTTTCTGTAATGCAGAATGAGATCTGCAATATGTCCCTAAAAGCAATAGTAGTAGTAATCTCTACCTATCTATCTATCTATCTGCAATCTGTCCCTAAAAGCAGTAGTAGTAGTAATCTCTACCTATCTATCTATTTGCAATCTGTCCCTCACAGCACCGGCAGCATCCTCTCCCTACACTACCCAGAGAGCATGTGACATGCAGCACTGTGACTCCAGTCTCATATAGAGGCTGGGTCACATGATGCACTGGCCAATCACAGCCATGCCATTAGTAGGCATGGCTGTGATGGCTTCTAGGTAAAACCAGTGAAACGCTTGTTGATTGGCTGCCCTGCAGCTATTCAACATGCGTGATAAAATACCCGAACCCAGAACTTTTTTTCAAATTTCCGGGTTCGGGTCCGGGTCACGGACACCCCAAAGTTCGGTACGAACCCAAACTTTACAGTTCGGGTTCGCTCAACACTACACAGGACCTATCAATAATGGGGAAAATAGCAACTCTCCAAATGCTGATTTTCCAAAAATTATTTTATCTATTTTGCACTATTAACATACATATACCACAATCTTTTCTCTCCACAGTCCAAAAATGTTTTAATCAATACATTTGGCACCGCAGACCACCTAGATGCAACCTCACAACCATGATGCGGAATAAAAAGAGTGGTTGGATGTGAGTGCCCAATATCACAACTTATTATAAGGCATGAACTAAGTTCATTTTCAACTCCATTACTGGTGGAATACTCCTAAACACAAAATATGGGTCGGTCTAGAAGCCTCATGCACGCAAACCAAAGACCTCAAAGTATGGACGGACTTCTCATTACTATCATATAATGCAAAGGCAATTTCCAAGATACCCACACTGCTTTTGGTACTATGCCATTTTATCCCCCTCCTTCACATTCACTCCTGGCAAGATAAAGGCCTTACGCATCTACAGAACATATATAATGGAAAGACTTTACACTCCTTCCAATATCTAACTCACCACCAAAAACTTTAACCAACTGACCACTTTAGCTACATAAAAATTTGATCCTTTCTGCACAAACATTTAATTCCACATTATATGGAAATGCCAATCACCTTACATAATTTCTCCCAAGGTCACTCCCTCCCCATAAAAGGCATCACCTTATCTTACAATAGCCTCCAGGAACAAAGTTCTTGCTATAAACCTAATATTCTACTCAAATGGGAAAAAGCACTGGGGAAAACATTCCCAGATGAGCATTGTGTAAAAGTTTTCTCCATTACCCACTCCTCATCTAAATGTGCTAATCATTGGGAACTATTCCAGAAGGTTACACACTTCTGGTATCTTACCCCATTCAGGTTATCTAAAATGTACCCGTCCCACATAGCCCTCTTCTGGAGGGAATGCAGAGAAACGGGCACACTGCTTCATATACTCTGGACGTGTATCTCCGTACAGTCATACTGGAATAAAGTTTTAGCATTATATCGGACATCTGTCGCCAGCACATAACACCCAGCCCTGAAATGGCGCTTTTGCACTTAAGTATACACAAGCTTCCTTCCAAATTCAGAGTGGTGATTGCACAACTGCTTCTAGCGGCAAAAATTATAATTACTAGGCAATGGAAAACTACTAATGCACCATCTCTAACCGACATGGTCACCACACTAAATTTTCAATGTGAAATGGAGAAAATAATGGCCATTACCAACCTAATAACTGATTCCTTTAGGAAAAGGTGGGAGCCCTGGTTGACACACCCAAGTGTTCAGTTGAAAGGTAATAAAGATGGTGGATTCCTGTTCCAGTGACTGTCCCCTTCCTCTCCCCCTCTCTCCTTCTTATTACTCCCTATCCCTTTCTGTTTAACTATAGTTCAGCAAGATCTGTTGATATACTACTAAGTAGCAGGACTCTCATGTACCATTTGGAATAATAATTAATCCTGGTGCTTGTTTGATGGACGTGGCATACCCTCCAGGGTGCAACTTGATCCCAATGGGGTGCCCGGGATGGTAGCCCCATGCTGGCATTAGACTAACTATTAGTTCCATAGCACTGTATATTAGGTCTGAGTTACCTTTTGCTTTGAAACTAAATAAAAAACTATTGAAACTAAAAAAATATTGTTATTAAAAATATTATTCCCAGCTCGCGGACACTCATTGCTGCAGCAAGAGCCACTCTCCCTGAACAACGACCACCATGATGACCGACACAGCAATCTCCTTTGCCAAGGAATTCTTGGCCGGCAGTGTGGCCACTGCTATCTTCAAGACCGCTGTAGTACCCATTGAGTGAGTCAAGCTTTTGCTGCAAGTTCAACCTGCAAACAAACAAATCACAGCTGATGAGCAATACAAAGGAATCATGGACTGTGTTGTCCGTATCCCCAAAGAAAAATATCTGGTGGAGCTGCTGGAGCCACCTCCTTGTGCTTCGTCTACCCACTTGACTTTGCTTGAACTCGTCTAGCTGCTGATGTTGGAAAAGCCGGCACTGACAGAGATTTCAAGGGTCTTGGCAATTGCCTTGCCAAGATTTTCAGATCCAATGGGCTTAAAGGTCTCTACCAGAGGGGCGTGGCTAGCAGCCAGTAAAGATGGATGGCTAAGTGCAGAGCTCCAGAACAGAGCGGCGGATTCTTCGACGGAGGCTTCCCCAGGGCACAAATTCATTCCCCACTAATAGCAGCACATGCCTGGAGTCCCGAGAGACATGTTCCGCAAAAGGAAGGAGGCGCATAAACCAAAGAAGCTGACAGCCTTCTTCAGTCAGCTGCATCAGGCACACATCCAAGATGGCACCGGCTCCTTCTCCACGCCGCACATGCGGCCTCCTGTAGAGAGAGAGACAAGAGAATCAACATGCAGTACCAGCAACATCACAAGCATGGGGTACTACAAACACTCACCCCTCTGTCTGGAAGTCCGGAGAAAGCCAGATTCAAGCTAAGTGAACAGCATGAGGTGAGCCCTATCTGTGACTCTCAGGATGACACTAGGGAATTACATGACTCCATTACAGCATTCCCCACCAGCAACCAACCTGTGCTTGACACGACATTAAAAGATATGCTACTGTCCCTAAGGAGCACTATTCATGCAGACATGCTGTCATGTATGCAGAAGTTTGGAAACGAACTTACGGCAGTAGACAACAGAGTCTCACACATAGAGACTAAAATGGGGGATTTGCTGACACACTTAATGATTTAGTAGATGCACACAAGGTTCAGGATTCCAACCATCTTTGGGTTAAGGAAAAGCTAGCAAATTTTGAGGACAGAAGTAGGAAAAATAACATTAAAATCAGAGGTGTTCCTGAGTCAGTTGGTAACTCAGAATTAAAGACCTATGCAGAAGAGCTATTCTCCTCCATACTGCCTGCCCTGTCACCCACTGATCTAATAATTGATAGAATCCACCGTCTCCCTAAACAATCTTTAATCCCAGCTTGTGTTCCTCGTGATGTGATATTGAAGATGCATTTTTACCACATTAAGGAGCAGATAATGCAAACCTCTCGTAAACTGCAGAGTCTACCTGAGCCATATGACAATCTGCAACTGTTTGTGGATTTCTCCCAATACACCATGCAGCTAAGGAAGAACCTGAACACGGTCATCAAAACACTGCGGAATAATAATATCCCTTATCAATGGAAAATTCCCTCTAAACTTTCTATACAATGGAAGGGCGCTTCCTATATGGTCACTTCCCTGGAAATGGTTTAAAATGATTGAAAACGTGGGATATTATCCCTGTCAGAACCCCTCCATCCAGTCCGAAGACGTGGGGACAGGATGACCCGGGGGGATCCCAGGAAAATCTGCCACATCAAGCTGACGTATAATGGTGTCTATGACTTTATCCACTGCATTGATCTGTGGTCAAGTTCACAAAGTTCACTTCTACAAGTAAATGTTATCTAAAGATCCCCGTTCTGTTCCGCACCATGTTCTAACTGCTAGCTGGAACTTTACAAATGTTGTACTACCCCCCACAACCTGAGCAGTTCAATACTGCACACTGGTCCACCAGACCCTCCTTTTACATTGTGTTAACCAGTTGACACCAATAACTGTTTCTTATATGCTTCTTCTGTACATCTTTTGAAGCTGAACTTTCTCTTTTTTTATTTCTTACACTTCAATTGAACAATATACCACTCCTTTACCGAGCATCTACAACAAGCAAGGTGAACAGCACAACCAGTGTTCCAGGTCCAGTCCACCAGAGGTCGCTCCAGGGCTAAGTTTGAACTCTACCTCAACTAACAGTGAGTAAATCTTAAACAAGCACTTTTACAAGACATAATGGGAGTCAAGCTACTCTCCATCAATGCAAGAGTTCTGAACCAACCTGCTAAAACGGCCTTGTTGTGGAAAGCCGCTGATGTCCACAAAAGTGACATTCTCTTCGTGCAGGAGACACATTTTCATATGCAGCACCCTCCCTCATGCACAAACAGGAACTTTCCACATATCTTCGAATCTTCCATGGCAGCAAAAAAAGAGGAGTAATGACTGCGATTAAACATACAGTGGCATTCACTCTACATGAGGCAATTGTAGACCCAGAAGGTTGCTTCATTATATTGGTCTATGACATTAACGCCACTACTTATACACTGGTGAATACGTATGCCCCCAACAAACACCAAATACGGTATCTCAACTCCTTCCTTAGGAAAATCAAAAAGTGTCAAAAGGGCTCTCTTCTCATCTGTGGAGACCTTAACATTATCGCTGATCCCATCATGGACTCAACAGCCACCAAACTTAGGAACCCTGTGACCCTACGTGACTTTCTCCTGACCCATGATCTATATGATATATGGAGGTATCAACATGCCAGCGAGAAGGACTATTCTTTTTTTTCAGCAAGCCATGGGACATATTCCCGTATAGACTATTTCTTGTCAGACAAGTGGCTCCTACAGAAGGTCTTAAAGTCCACTATCAACATAATTGTGGTCAGATTCTTCCCTGACTGGATGAATACCGAAATTGCCAGGCCTGAAGTGTGCCTCGACCTGGCTGGCCAGTATACCTGAAAGAGGGCATACCCTGAATAAATGCCCTGATGAAAAGGGGGACTGTATAGTCTGACTGGCTCTGACCTAGGGACCCAGGTGGGTGGGGACCGAGAAGCCAAGCCAACGCTGACAGGGAGGAGGATGGAGCGTTATATGCTCCAGACTCCTCCCACAAATCCAGGCTAGCCTGCGGCCAGCCTTCAAACTTGTGGTCAGATTCTTCCCTGACTGGATGAATACCGAAATTGCCAGGCCTGAAGTGTGCCTCGACCTGGCTGGCCAGTATACCTGAAAGAGGGCAAAAACACGAAATAGGTATGAAATGTTTTATTGCAGATATTGACAATACGTCCTATTTAATTTAACAGAGTATTGAAAGCTCGGATAACCTCCGCATGTGGTTCTGGTATGTACCGATTAAAACAAGCTGACTTCCTTCGCCCCATGTATTTGATGATGTACGCTGGTACCCCCTGTTTGGAAGCTGCCTAGGCAGCCCCAATCCTAAACTAATGACCAGAAAACCTTCTTGGATTCAGATGTAAATTGGTCAGTAGCATGCGTATATGCGTGATGAATTGTTTAGAGGACAGGGGATCCACTGGAAAGGGGAGCAAAGGGGAATCCAAAGATGCTGCTGCAAAAAAGCTACAGAGCGAATCCAAAGCTACCGTAGGACACCAAGGGCCACCAGTACCATAGTATTTGAACACAAACCCTGGCCCTAATTGACTAGTTTTGCTGATCCCCAGCTGCAAAGCATAATGGTCATGCTCTTTGGTGAGACTACTTTTTCAGAAATACTGGAGCATGTACATTGGCCTGCGAATCTTCCCCCGGCCTGAGGAAACCAAAATAGCTCAGGTAAATCGCGGCCTTCAGCACCAAACTGGATGCCACCCCAAAAGGTGCTGAAGACAACATGTCGGGCATATCCCGGAACATTCTTCCCGTGATCGGTAAATGAGATAACCATGATTGCTCCTGAGACTTTTGCATCCCCCTTAACATTGCCTTTAAAGGGTGAGCTGCAAAAATGAACGGGGCATCAGATGTATGTAATGATCTGAAATGCTGTATGCCTGATAAATACAGCATGACTGTGCTTGCAGACAAGCCCAACTCACTAATGACAGTGTGCTGCAAACCCATGATGTAACTAACATCCCCAGGAGCGACACACGGATATCGATCCGTAAATCTACAAAAAAACGACCACCCTGTGGTGTAAGCCTACAAGGTATTCCTGGACAGAGACCTGTTGGCAAACATCCTGGCCTGATCCCAAAACCTGCCTAGTCCATGATCAATTGGTCGTAACCCGGAACTGCTCTGACCTCCAGCTCGGCTCCTGGATGCTGTAAGAAAAATTGTGGCATGTTAGATCGTGATAACGCATCAGCCGCACCATTAAACCTACCCCCCGATGAATTCACCACGAAAATGAAATTTAAGGGTGAGGCCCAACCATGTCAACCTGCGCATAAAAGACATGATTAACAATGACCCTGACCTGCCTTTGTTGATAATATTGGCCGTCGCGAGATTATCTGTGAAGAAAATAACCGATTTCCCGGTCCATACTGCCCCCCATGTGACCGCGGCTGCTACGATGGGATAAATCTCAAAAGTGCTGATGTCCGAGCGAATTTAGGTAATTGAAACACCTCAGGCGGCCACCGTCCGGCAAACCACTGGTCACCAAAAAAATGGCGGAAAAACCCATGGATGCTGCCGCATCAGAGAACACCCTAGGTGAATCATTGTCTGGCTGAGGAATAAGCCAGGAGATACCATTCCAGTTGCCAAGGAACTGATCCCACATGACTAAATCAGCCCTGGCATCCGCCTGTAACCTGATCGCTGCTTCTGAATCCTGACATAAAGGTAACAAGGCCAACAACCTGGACATGAAAGATCTCCCCTGAGGGATAATCCTCATGGCATGATTCAACATGCCCAATAGGGACTGCAGTTCCCTTTTTGAACACACTGATTATCAAACAACTCCATAACGATCTCCCGAATCCTCAGTAGCTTCTCTTCAGGCAGACTTTCCACCATGCTACCGGAATCCAAGGTTATACCCAGGAAATTGATAAACCTGGATGGCCCCTCCACTTTGCGGGCTGCTAAAGGAACATTCAATTCTGAAAACAGCCTGGTCAGTGAGTCCAAATCTTTAGGAGATGAAACCGATTCTTCAATTAGTAAAAAGTCGTCTAAGTAATGAACTACCCGCTCACAACCCTGGCAGTTTCCCAAAATCCAATGAAGAGCCTGTGCGAACAAATCAAAAGATAAGGACTGCTCTTTGAACCAAAAATTAATTTTGTGGCAAAGTAGTACCTCCCCCGCCATTTAATGCCATACCATTGCCACAGCTCGGGTCTGATAGGAAGCAGTTTAAAAGCATCCACCACATCTGCTTTGGACAACCATGCGCCCCTTCCTAACTGCCAGATGTGTTGAATAGCTAAATCCACTGACGCGTATTTTAATGAAAAATCTTCCGATGGTATAAGTGAATTCAAACTCAGTATGTGGGAGAAATGAGGCGCAGGCAGGTCATAAATTAAACAATATTTATTTGAAAATTTACCACACACCACCCCAATCGGGCTGACCCTCCACATACCAAAAAGGAGGAGACATGAAAGGGCCAATAACAATCCCTTGGAAATTTCTACTTCCAGTAATTCATCTACCACAGCAGCAAGTCTATCTGCTGACAGCAGATTCCTACATTCAAAAGACTGAGTAGGAAGCTTAACGAACCATGTATGGAAACCCACTGAGAATCCCTCCATCAAAAACCGCCTGAGAACTGGAGACGGGTGATTCTCTAGATAATGCCCTAACAGAGGGACATTAATTTGGCTCAGTCATGAGCTAGCTGACCTCACCAAAACAAGCAGTTTTGGAATGTGCCCTGAAACAGTTGGAACAGACATGTAGGAGCCTACACTGATTATAATTACAACCAGCTTGATTATAATTATTGCATAGTTGCGCCTCACCAAGATAGTGGATAGGCCTCCCCAATTTGTCCACCTGTCCTGAGGGCCCTGTGGAAGATATCCCACTGCCTTGTTTGACCACCCCGACGTGACTGTGCGCCTCGATTGAGGGGCACCAGGCTGACGTGTGAGCTGTAAACTAACAGTTGCCACATACCGGTGATTTTTGATTGGCGAAATGCCTGCAGAACAGTTCAGTATCGATGTTACACCAACATGTGACCAGTTGGAACTGAGCCCAAGTTGCTGCAACCTTGGCTGAAAATGATCTATGATGCGTACTTATGCGCTAAGTCTACCACCTTGCGCAGATATATGTCTAATTCTTCCCTTCTATTAGGGTTGACCGAGCATATAATATCCCTGAAGATACCAAACGCCAGCACGAATTCCGCCACACTAAGCTTGCGGTTAAGCCTGGGGTCTTTGGCTTTAAGTACCACCGAGACTTCTCCGCAGGCGTAGGACCTATTCTCTGATAAATCCTGTGAAGCAATTAGTAGAGATGCCAAATTCACATCTTATCCTTCCAATATATCCTTCTTGACACTGGCTGTGATAAAATGAGCTGGGGATACTGAAGGTAACACTGACAACGGTGACGGGGCTGCCACAGGTGAAGGAATGACAACATTACCTACAGGAACGCTAGGTAGAGCAGGAGCTGCTGGAACTTCAACTGCTTAATCCCTGGCAACACAAGTTTCTATCACTTCCATCCTATCCTGTAGCTGAGACATTGATGTGACCAACGTGTTTAATACTGCATGAATTTGAGTCAATGAATTGTGTACTGAGGCGTGTTCTTCACTGGTAGATGCGATAGGCTGCGATGGAAACAACAACCTAAATAATTCAGCTTTCCTGGCTGAAGCTGGGAAGGGAATGCCTTTTTGACGTAGCTCTGCTATGAGCCTAGGAATGGTCCAGTTTCTCAATGACTGGGTAGTCCCATTTTTTGACCCACCTCGTGAGGTTGGAGGGATGAAAGCCAAGTCCTCACTATCGGACACATGCGACATATTGAATCTAAGAAAGAAAGCATATAGGTAAGCACACCCACTACATGACCCATGATTGAACCTTGTGCGTGATTCCTCATGGTGCGCATGAATGACTGCCACCTTACAGCGTGTGCGACCCCTAACATAACCGCCCCTATGTGTAATGTACCGCTTATTTAGCCCGAGTAACCTGTAGCGCTGATACAAGAATTAAAAACGAACACTCAGGGCTAACGTACCCACAGAACGTGGTGGGTAAAAGTAAGAGTAGGATGAATGAACGTGCACATATGACGTATGTTATACAGGCGAGCATTATATGTTCTATAACATTTTTAACAAACCAAAAAAACTCAGCCCATATGGATCCGTAGATGTGACGGACCCTGCCACCCATCTGACAACTACCAGCATGAAATGAAAACGTGGCCTGACACACCTGTTACTAAAAACTCCAGAGACCACGAGTAACCAAAATACCTGAAAACCTGATAATGAACCTGATGAAACATAATGAAAAATAACGAATGATACTGCAGCGAATGTAGACAGAAATGACATGATACTGCAGCGAATGCAGACAAATAATGACAGGATACTGCAGCGCATGCAGACAAATAATGACATGATACTGCAGCGAATGCAGACAAATAATGACATGATACTGCAGTGATACAGACAAATAACGACATGATACTGCAGCGAATGAAGATAAATAATGACATGATACAGCAGCGAACATTTAGAGAAAATAATGACATGAAACTGCAGCAACCATGCAGACAAATAATGACATTATACTGCAGCGAAAAAAAGCAGCGTAAAAGAAACGACCCTGCAGTGAAATGCAGAAAAAAAACATACAAGACACAACAATACTACTGACAAATGGGAAAAAGCAAAATCCCAAAGAACATGACAAAACAACACTGACAAATGCTACTGCAGAGGAAAACCAAAAACGTGAAATTACACAAAACCAATTATTATATGATGAACTGCACATGAGTAGCCTCAGCAACACTACTATCAGGGAGACAAGAATCATCTGTTCTAATATGTGACCATACTTGACACCCCACCCCCCCCATACTGCTACTGAAAAAACTGAAACATACCTACTTTATGTATGACATGAGTAAATACCTGCCCTGTAATCCCCATACCTATAAAACAATAACAGCCTGACCCTTACAATGAACTGATTGCTGCACTCAGTACCTACCCAGCTCCACACAGAATGCTGATAATACTCCGGACAGTCCCTGATGCTCTACAGTCTGACCTGTCCTGCCACCTCCCCATCCTGCCCTCCTACTGTGCACAGAACTCCAGGCAATATGAATGCCCAATAATCCTTGCCCACCTGGCCCGGCTGCAGAAGCAGCGATACCACAAACCCCCTTTTCCCTGCCCCCCCTTTCCCACTGGTGTGCACAGTACCTGTACCGCCGCCGAAAGCTGCCCCCCGCAAGATGAATTGGCCCCTGACACACGATCGCTCATTCCCTAAACCGGAAGTTCATCGTATAAGCGGAAATGACGTCACGCCGGATGCTTCACGGACTGAGAAGCCAAGCCGACGCTGACAGGGAGGAGGATGGAGCGTTATATGCTATATGAAAATCCAGGCTAGCCTGTGGCCAGCCTTCAAACTTACCTGGTCTGACCATGCCTCTATTTCATTGACTCTGGCTGACACATTTCCCTCTGATTCCTTGTTCATGTGGAGGGTGAATTTGTCACTTCTCCAGTCCCCACGGGCGAGGAAACACATTGAGGAAAATCTTACTGAATTTTTCAACAACAACACAATTCTGTGAGCAATCCGATAATTTTATGGAATGCCCATAAGGCATTCATCAGAGGGGTCTGCATCCAAATGGGTGCGTGGGAGAAGAGGAGGAGACAGCAGCAGTTCAACTCCATAACTTCCAATATTACCAAATTGGAAACTGAGAACAAAAAGAATCCTCTATCCAGTATTCATCAAAAACTATCTGAACTATGGTATGAGCTTAGAGAGTTACTCCTCCACCAATTTGAACGTTCTGCCCAAAGACTAAAAATGATCTACTATTCTACATATAACAAAGCCAGAAAGCTTTTAGCTAGAAGGCTTCAAGGACACCGCTCCAAAACAAAGATAGCCTCATTATTACATCCTGCCTCCCAAACACCAGTCTATGACCCGAAAGGCATAGCTAATGCTTTTAGCTCTTATTATAGCTCTCTCTACAACTTACACGAAGATGTGAATACTCCCCAACCCACACCTCAGGACATAGCAAACTTTCTTCATCAAATCCATCTTCCTAGTCTAACAAAGCAACAGTGTGACACCTTTAATGCTCCATTCACAGCCTCCGAAATCACCAAGGCCATTAATACATTACCCAATAAAAAATCCCCAGGCCCTGATGGCCTTACAGGGGAGTATTACAGAGCATTCCAAACCAACTGAGCCCACACTTATGCAATGCATTTCAGGCTGCTGTCTCCTCCTCTTTTCCTTCAGAAATGCTGGAAGCATTGGTGGTTACACTGCCAAAACCGGGGAAAACAACAGACAGAGCGCAGACTTTTCCTCCAATATCGCTTCTAAATAATGATACCAAATTGTATGCTAAGATAATTGCCCTCAGACTAGCTGATATTTTGCCTGATTTGATAGATAGAGACCAGTCGGACTTTTGAACATCATACACCTAGTAGGAAAATCCAAAATGCCTTCTCTGCTCCTAGCTTTGAATGCAGAGAAGGTGTTTGATAGGATACATTGGGGATATCTCAAAGCAACTCTGACAAAGTTTGGTTTCTCAGGGGACATTTTATCCTCAATCCTAGCCCTATACACATGTCCCTCAGCCATAGTATACACCTCAGGGTCACTGTCACAACCATTTAAAATGACTAATGGCACGAGGCAAGGGTGCCCAATCTCACCCTTGATATTTAACTTGCTTATGGAGCTGTTGGCTTCCTACATTAGACAACACCCCCAAATACATGGCCTCACCGTAGGACATAAAAATCATGTCATCGGCCTATTCGCAGAAGACATTATTCTAATATTAACCCAGCCTGAAAAATCACTACCAGTCATCTATGAAACCCTTTAAATGTTCAACAAGACTTCCTACTATAAAGTTAATGAATTCAAGTCCCACATCCTAGACATTGGAGTACCAAAGCTCATTAGGAGATCAGTAGAACTCCAATACCCCTTCTCCTGGGAAGGTGGTGGTATACCATACCTGGGAATAATACTCACCAAGTCTCTTGACGACTCATATAAAACAAACTATGGTCCCTGGATAGACAAGCTCAAACATCAACTGTCCAATATAGTGAAACATGAACTGTCCTGGTCGGGTAGAATGGCAGCTTTCAAAATGCAAATATTGCCCCAAATTTTATATATCTTTAGAACTGCCACTATACTAGTACCACAAAGCTTTTTTAAAACTCTTAAAGCAATTCTTAACTCCTACCGATGGCAGGAAAAGCCAGGTGTGCCTTCAGTAAGATAACTAAAACCAGACACGCAGGAAGTCTAGGATAAGTGGTAATCTATGATTACTATATAGCTGCCATTCTATCACAAATTAAATACTGGTTTGCTCAGGCACAGGGTCCTACCTGGTGCAAATTGGAAAAATCTGAAATACCCAATCAAGATCTACTAGCCTACCTACACACATATCGTCCAGTAATTATACATCCTGGCTCTCTTTCTCCTACAACCGGAGCCACATTGCTCGCTTGGAAATACTTTCTCACTCACACGAACTTAACATTGCCCACTCGAGTTCTCCAAATCCCTTTAACAACTTTGGCTAACCTTTCCCCTGCACTTTCATTAGCTCAATGGGCGATCAGGGGCATATCCTATACATCAGACCTATACCAAAAGGGTACCATAAAGTCCTTTTCGACACTCAGAGAGGAATATACACTGCCAAATACTGAGCACTTTACTTATCTTTGTGTGGCCTCTATACTACATACACTGCCTAACAAGCAATGCACGGTCCCGGCCAATGTAGCTAGATTCCTACAACCTGAAAGCAGTGTCAAAGGGGGGATTTCATTCTTCTACACATTAATCAACCACAAAGCCACATTTACTAAAGAGCCCTCAGTATTGGCATGGGAAGAGGAACTTGCGTCCACCTTCTCCCCAGAGCAATGGCAAGCAGCCGTCGCCTCCAATCTTACAACTACCAAATGTGCAGGCTTATGGGAATTGCCACATAAAATTATGATGAGGTGGTACCTTAACCCCATCTGTATTGCCAAAATTCACCCCACAGTCTCCACACAGTGCTGGCGGCAGTGTGGGGAAATTGGAACTCTTTACCACATCTTATGGTCCTGCGGAAAACTGTCCAAAGTATGGTCGAAGATATTCCACATAATCAATGAAATAGTGGGCGTCCCTGTAAACCTGTCACCTGGGCTGGCCTTATTGAACTTGGGTATTGATGACATTCCCCACAATTTTAGAACAGTTGTTACCCATTTACTACTCGTAACGAGACTCTGTATTACCAGGAAATGCAAAACACCTCAGGCACCTTCTATGAATGAAATAGTTCAACTGACACACACTCACTGCAAATATGAAATGGCATTTGCTTCCTCCCAAGGTAGATATATACGAGCTTGCAACCTCTGGAGCCCATGGTCTGAGTGGTATAACAAAGAAAAAGTAGTGTCTTAAAATAAGTGCTGTTTTTTTTTACCTTCCTTACCATTATATATATAGCTTCTCCTCTGTACTTTTTTAATTTTATTTACTTATCCTATTGAAAATGAATAGATGGGGAACCTGACATGGCGTGGAGACGCGGACACAGGCTGCAAATGCTGAAAGTTCATAAAAAACAGGAGCTATCCTGACACTTGATTACTAAGAGGCACAGTTAGATCCCCATGGGGTGCCGGGGAGGGGGGCTGGGGGTGTTTCTCTACCAAACCTTATGTTAATGCTAAAAACCTAATGCAGTCTTCTCATCGCCCTCCTACATGGAGGGAGCAAATTGCAGTGTCTGCTCGTGTCTCTTTCCAACAGGCCCTCATCTGGTGCTGATTTCACCCAGGTTGAATTCTAGATAAGCTATGGAGAGTGATATATATCAATTGTTCACGTCATATATGTTATTGGAAAGTTGTAAACCTTTTCCTTTTGCTGTGTACAACACTGCATACGTTGTAATTATCTTATTTCTTGAAAAAACAATAAAAACATTGAAATATAAAGGTCTCTACCAAAGTTGCAATGTGTCTGTCCAGGGAATCATCATTTACAGAGCTGCTTATTTTGGAATCTAATCTAATCTAATTATTTTCTATTTTGGAATCTACAACACAGCTAAAGGTATGCTTCCAGAGCCCAAGAACATACACATAATACATAGTTACATAGTTGGTGAGGTTGAAAAAAGACATAAGTCCACCCAGTTCAACCTGTGTGGTTGTGTGTGTGTGTGTGTGTGTGCATTTATGATCGCTCAGACAGTAACAGCAGTGGTGGCTTTGCCTCTTGCCCATTTGACACAGTCCATCATCGTATGATGATACAGTATGGAAGAAAAGGAGCTGAGATCATTTACAGTGGCACAATTGACTGCTGGAGGAAGATTGCAAGAGATCGGGGTAGCAGGGCTTTCTTCAAGGGTGACTGGTCCAAGGTGCACAGAGGAATGGGTGGTGCTTTTGTCTTGGTCTTGTATGATGAGCTCAAGAAATACATCTAAGTTCATCCTTGTTCAGATGTCTGTGACCTGGCATGCTGTATTTTATAACATACCCTGAATGTTCTGGACTTTCTATTTTTTTTTTTGTCAAGCACACCTTTTATTTATAAAATTGAACTGGTATACTTGTTGGTTGATATTTGGGGAAACAAGTTTATTCCATTTCACCAGCTTTCCACATTAACATAAATCATTCCCACTTACTACCCACGGGGCCTAGATTTGCAGTGCACATCTGATAGTAGGTGGGTCCACTTGATGGGACTCAATTCAATGTTCCTTTATTTTTTATTTCAGGCATTCATGTTTTTAAATAACCTTAATTGGAGGAAATAAAAAATATGGATCTAAAAAAAAATAAAAAAATCGAGGCGCATGCGCGGCAGCTCACAGCGCGGACCTATATGCTGAGAGCTCCGCTACCCTCGGGCCAGAAACCCCCTGCCACAGCAGTGGAATGCACAATCCTAGACTCCTCTGCCACCACTTCAACTCAGGGGGTCCCCTGGAACCCCCACGGATGTCCGGAACCACAGCGTGCTCGACAGGCCTGACTCCCAAGATGGCGTCTGCCAGCGCAGCACAGAGCACAGCACGGGGAGCAGCTGCAGAGGAGGAGGACTCAATTGCTCACCAGGACTGTCTGCCTTTCTGCATGGATCTCCCCCCCCAGCCCAACAGTGAGTAGCCTACACCCCATACAGGCCTCCCCAACCCCCTCAGAATCCATCCTGGCCTCTACAGAATGCGGTCCCTATGGGGCGCCGAGGAGTATGGATTTATCAACACCCGATCACCTGGGGGACCATAAAAACCCACCTATTCCCACCCCTATCAATCTACCTTCCTTGATAACAATGTTCTGCCGAATGTTGAAAGAAGGGCTTGCACAAAATGCCGCTCAAATAACGTCCGCCATTCATACAGACCTGCATCAATTGGGTAACAGAATAGAAGCAATTGAGGCCAAAACGGAGCAAGCTGTAGCCCAGTCCAACCAAAATACTGACCGCATACAAGAGCTCCATGAGCAACTGGACACAGCACTAAACAAATTGGATGATTTGGAGAATAGGTCCCGCAGACATAATTTCAGGATCAGGGGGCTACCTGAATCCTTTAAAGACTCTGAACTTGCATTTCACACCCTGATGAAAGATCTGATACCTGACATTCCAGACATCACATGGAAATTGACCGGGCCCACAGGGCCCTCCAAGCCCCCCGTCAAGACGGATTACCAAGAGATATTGTGGTGAAACTTCATTACTATAAAATTAAGGAAAAGATCATGCGTCAAGCCTGAATCAAGGAACATCTTTCGATACAAGGCCATGCAATCCAATTGTCGCCATATACAATTCAGCGGCTGAGATCATTGAAACCGCTATTGCAAACTCTGGCGCAAAACTCCATCGTATACAAATGGTCCTTTCCTTTCCGCCTAAATTTCACCTTCTCCAGCAAATCATATGGATTCTCATCCTTCACCGAGGGAGAAAGACTCCTGCTCCACCTGGGACTCATCTCGCAGACTCCATCTGGACCCCCATCCTCTAAAGGTTCCAACTCCTCCAAGAGGCCGCCAACACCAAGCCCCGTTGCCCCTCTCTGGCAGAAACAGCAGGCGAAGAGATCAAAGGAAGCTAGACCAACGTGACTAAGGTTTATTCAATAATCCCTCTCTTTTTATCCCTCCACCAGGCAGGTCACAACCTGTCATTTTGTGACAATACATCCACTGACTAATCTCCACCAATAGGAGTTCATGCCCCAGGGGCTAGTTACTGCTCCCATTTTATCCCCGTCTACAGGTCTTCCCTTTTTGGACTTTCATTTACCTCCTGATACATTTGGGGCAAAAGAAAAAGATTTTGGCAGCCATGTTCTCTCCTGTAGCTACTCCCCTTCAGAAGTTAACCTGCCTCTACTTAGCCCCTTTTACCATTGAAGGGGCAAATTTTCCCAGCAACTCTACTCCTAACTGTAAGCGGACTTTATATCCCATCAGTGTCTATGGCCCTAAGGATAAGTAAGTCTGATCGGTCAGTCCTCCCCCGGTTTGCTATATCCTATCAAGACTAGTTTGGTCAGAATGCGACTGGAGGCTTCGTAAGGGGCTCTCCATGAGTATTGAAATATGGACCTACTCTGCAAAACTTTGCGGGACTGGTTCATTAGCAGTTATCCTAGTTTTTGCTCCTCTTCCCCACAACCCTGGTTGGGCTGGGACAGGCGACCAGAAGCTGGAGCTCTCCCCTATCTCTCTTACTTAATAGGGGCCAAAACACAGTTCTCTTAAATTGTGACGTTGCTGTATTATCTATATAACAATAATGTTTCTTTCACAGGCGGGGCGGCCAGAAGGCATGCATTGCACCTCCACATATCCTCGAGTGGAATACACGTTATTCCAATCGAGGATGTCATTGCCTCCCCGGCTCTCGGGGTGGTGTGTTGGGTTAAAGGGTGTGACGGAGGAGGACGGATCCCCTCTCGTCACAATGGGTTTGGGGTTTGTTAAAACTTGTTCATATGAATTATTCAATGGTACGATTTTGGTGAATCTCACATCCTTTCCTTCCAGGTTCAGTAGGTCTACTTCTCTCTCTCTTCCCTTTCCCAGTCATCTGGGGATCCACTCCGGAAACCCTCGCTCATCACAAAGCTGGTTTGACAGAGCAAAGCACCCGGGGTAAGTGCTCTCAAGATTTCTCAGCGTTGTTCCTCCTCTCTGATCTATGCAGGCTGTTAGTGACATCCCCACCCCTCTCTGTGTAATCTCCCATAACGTACAGGGCTTCAATACCCAGAGTAAGAGATGCTCACTGTTTAACCAGTATAGATCCAATAAGGCTGATGTCATATTACTTCAGGAAAAACATTTGCCGGACTCTTACAACCCTTCCTTTTTACATGGCCATTACCCACAATTCTACCTATCTAACACCTCCAATAAAACGAAGGGGGTTGCCATTTGCTTTTCAAAGCATGTCAAATTTTCGCAGATGGAAATCCAGAAGGACCGGGCTGGATGATATTTGTCGGTCAAGGGCTCAATAGACAGGGTTTTGTACACTTTTGTTTCTTATTATGCCCCAAACAGCGGCCAGGCTGCATTCTTCTCTTCCAACAAAACTTCAGCCACACTTTCAGGGGGTTCTAGTCATGGGTGGGGACTCCAACCTGACCTTTGATCAAACCCTAGACAAATCAAATAAAGGCATACACCGCCCAAGAATACCCATTAAACAAAGGACTGACCTGGCCACTCTTCTTCATAATGTAGGTCTGGTGGATGTCTGGAGGGAATTAAACCCCCGAACTAGAGATTACACCCACTATTCAGCACCCCATCAAATTTATACTAGGATAGATCATATATTTATGCATGCTACCCATATCCCCCTCGCATCTAAGGCCCACATAAAGGATTGTTCCATTTCTGACCACTCGATGGTCATTCTCTCCATCCAGAGACCGACAAACCTCCTTCCCAGATCTACATGGCGCCTTAACGAGGCTCTGCTTAGTGACCCGGTTCAATGCACGATATAGATAAAGCCCTCCAAGAGTACTTTCTACTAAATACAGACCCCATGACTATGCCGGAAACCCTGTGGGTGGCTCATAAAACAGTTATCAGGGGAAAGATAATTCAAATATCCTCTAAATTAAAATGCGAACACTGTTCCTCTATAGCTAAACTTACAGCTGACTTCCTAGCACAGAGTAAAGCCCACAAACAGCACCCAACTAATGAAACACTAACAAAACGTGAGTCGACAAGGTTGGCCCTTAACTTGGCCCTGGTGACTCAGGCCGAGAAACATCTCAGATGGATGAGATCACGATTCTACCTGCATAGGGACAAGGTAGGATCCAAGTTAACAGCTAAAATCTCCCCTAGAATACATTGCTCATCCCTTTCCAAAACTAGGAACCCTGATGGACCCTTGACCCAAAATCCAAAGTGGATCATGGAGCTTTTCCAACACTTTTACACAGACTTATACAAGGCAAGAGATGCATGCCATGACTCAAAGCCAGAGGAGTTTCTCGACAGCATTCCAATCCCAAAACTTAGACTCCCATGTAGCAACTTTGGAGGAACCCTATCTCTGAGACTGAAGTATTGACAACAATTAAAAGTGCCAAACAGAACTCCGCCCCTGGACTTGATGGTTTCTCGGTCTGCTATTACAAAAAATTTGCTCACACTCTGGCCCCACATATGGCAAAATTTGTTAATTCCCTGAGAAGCGGTCCCCCTTGGATAAAGCCCTGAACACAGCCTACATCTGGGTCCTGCCCAAACCAGGCAAGGATCCTAGTGCAGTCAGTAACTATAGGCCAATTTCCTTGATTAATAATGACCTCAAAATATTAACCAAAATATTAGCCAATAGACTTTCTTCCTTCATTTCACAATATGTACATCAAGATCAGGCGGGCTTTATCCCGGGGAGGCAGGGAACCAACCAAATAAGGAGAGCCATCAATGTTATCTCACTTTTGAATTCTCGATGGGATGGCGGTGGTCATCAGGAAGGCTACCTCCTCTCCATCGACATCCAAAAGGTGTTCGATACGGTCATATGGCCTTACATCTTCAAGAACCTATCAAGGTGGGGGTTTGGTCCCAATTTCATGGGTATCTTGCAGTCTTTATATTCCACTCCATCTGCTCAGGTTAAAATGCAGGGATATTTCTCAGAACCATTCCGAATCAAAAAGGGTACAAGACAGGGGTGCCCCCTATCCCCCTTAATTTTTGCCATAGCTATTGAGTCACTGGCAATAGCAATCAGACAGAGTCCTGATATTAAAGGAGTCCTGATATTAAAGGAGTCCTTTGCGGGTCCCAAGAACATAAATGTGCGCTATTTGCAGACAACTTGCTATTATTTGTTACTTCCCCCCTGATATCGACCCCAAACATTTTTGCTTTATTTAAACAATTCGGAACGGTTTCTGGGCTTTCGGTGAACATGGCCAAATCCCAGGCATTGAACATATCAGTCCCTCCAAACCTCCTCAGCACCCTTAGGACTTTTCCTTTGACTGGGATCAGACCTCCATACCTTATTTAGGGATAAACTTGACCTCTAATTTCAACACTCTGTATAAAGCTAACTATCCTCCAATGTTCCTTAAATTATCATCAGACTTAACAACATGGACCAAACTAGATCTTACCTGGCTAGGCCGCATTCATGACTTTGCTCCCACGCCTATTGTACCTTTTCAGATCCCTACCTATCCCTATCCAAAAAGCGCAACTACTTCAATTTCAATCTAAAACACTGAAATTCATCTGCGGTACTAAGGGCAGCAGATGCTCTAAACACACACTGTACCGCTTGAAATCACAGGGAGGGCTAGGTGTCCCTAATCTATGGTGGTATTTTCAGGCAGCTCAGCTGGTACAGATCTCCATGGTATACGCCCACCATAGTAAACCTGACTGGATTCTAATGGAGAGGGAAGCAGTCCCTCACCATACAATTGATTTTCTACTATGGTCTCCCCAAAATCTCAGACCACCGGTACTGGCTCCCACCCTATTACAGTCGCTGGCCCTGTGCGATTGCCTACACAAGTCACCCAGCCTAATTTCACCACTCCGCCCCCTGGCCCATCTATTTCATAACCCTAGTTTTCCCCCGGGACATAACATACAAGCCTTCAGGTGGTGGTAAAACAAAGGCCTGTTTAGAATCGGGCACTTCTTCACATCTACAGGCCCACAGTCAGTTGGATACTGTACTAGTAAATTAGGAATGCCCTCATCAGAGAAATTCCGCCTTATGCAAATCTCTCATTTTTTGCATTCCATATGGCCCATTTAGCCGGATCCCCCAAACGGCACCCCTTACGAAACCTGGTGTGCAGACATCACAGATCAGAGAGGAGAAATCTCGCTGATCTATGCTTTGCTCGCTGATAACCAAGCTAAACCATCCTACTCATTAGCATGGGAAAAGGAGCTGGATAAAGCCTGGTCCATGGACGCTTAGAATGCGGGCCATCAACACTCCTTCAAGGGGATAGTAAATGTTTCCCTTATTGAGGCTAATACCAAAGTGAAGTTGCGATGGTACAGAGTCCCCCACACTTTAGCCAAAATTTTTCCAGGAACATCTCATCTATGCTTTAGAAACTGTAATCATACAGGCACAATGCTTCACATTTGGAGGTCGTGCCCACGAATTAGGGGACTCTGGAATAAAATCTTTGCAATTATCTGCAAAATCACTGGGGTATCAGTTCCTCAATTCCCAGAGACAGCACTACTCAACCACAGAATAGATCAGCTTAGCACATATCAGCATCGATTAGTCGCCTTCATATTTACGGCCACTAAGATCACGATAGCCAGATTCTGGAAGAAACCAGCTGTTCCACTTTCCGCAGTCAGGCACAAAATATCCTGGATTCTGGCGCAGGAAAATATTGTTAGCATCTTCCTGGACAGGTTTCGGGCATTTGAGCTTACTTGGGAACCCTGGATGACATTTTCACATATTCCCCTGTATACGGGGGCAACAGATTTACAATCAGGTCCCCCCAAATGACTCGGGAATGGTCTTTCTCTTACTCTCTCTCTGTCGCTTTACACTGACTTCTCATTCTTAATCTTCTCTTCTTTAATCCTATCTGCTCCCTCTTCCACTACTTACCTGGTTTGAAATCTAGATAAGAGATAAAGGATTTTGGTTTATCATATTAAGAATCAATAAGGTTTACTTCTAAAGGGCCAGCACTCCATTGAGGGCAGGCCATAGAAAGGATGGTCTTTCTCCCTCATGATTCGGGGAGGGGGTGACGGGGGATCATGGCACCACAGCAGGATCCCATCAGGGGTGGTGCTGGCTCCCCTGGCCACTCCTTTCACACAGGGAAAGTGAGTTAGAAGCAGGGCAGAGGGTCCAAGCCGGATACAACTCATGGAGGCGGCAGGGGCTTTTGTCCTGCTCTAATAAAGGTTTGAACGCCGTTTATGTTATACCACTGCAGACACGCTAGTTGAATATGTAGTACTATTACTGCTGTTATCTTGTCACTAATATGTACCTATTGTGTTACTATACTTGTACTGCTTAAAAGTTCAATAAAAATTATTGAAAGAAAAAAAAAATAATATATTTTTTTTATTTTGGACAGGAAAGACATATTTACTTTGGGGCTTTCAGATGCAGAGTGAATTAACTTCATTTAAATGTATTAAAGCAAATGGTTGGGGGTCACGTAAGATAGAAATATGCTTTGCATTACACCCAAATGCTGTATCTCAGTTGTATACTGGCCTGGCATCTGCATTGGGATATGACATGTCTGTGAATCAGCCTCATGCAGATCTGATATTGAAAGCACAGGGCTGAGTTATTCATCCTTAATTTCTAGATAAAAAGCTTAAGTGATGTACACACTGAAGTCAATAACTCAAAGAACAATTTAGCATACATACTTTAAGTGAGTTTATCATAAAAAAAAAAACTAATACAGCCTGCAGCCATTCTGAATTTTCTTCAAAGTGTTACTAAACCCAGGACCCTACATTCACTATATCTGGTCTCTCACAATACATGGAACGTGGAAATGCAATAGTTTTAGGAAATATAAAATGCTAAACACCTTTTCTCATCAGCAGTTAGAGCAGTCTTGAGACATCTATCAGTGTCTGGTTAAAGTGTGTAGGAGGAGTTTTCATACTGCTCTAGCTGTCCTATGAGGATGCAGGACTCCAACCCTTTGTCTGGACAGTGCTTATTGGTGCTAATCACATGCACCCTCCCAAGAAAAAAAAAACTCTCTAGTAATACACACCAAAATGAGCATGTACAGCTTGTCCCCTACTCTCTGTACTGTCCAGAGATGAATTGGGGACACTGAAAGAGGTGAGGATCAGAGGAGACAGGAATAAACAACCTTTTTACAAAATGCAGAGGATTAACCCTGTAGGTTCCACAGTGAATGTAACATGCATACTTTACTGCATATGCAGACTGATTTTACTGTTGTGGGTTTAGTAACACTTTAAATTCAATTAATTAACTCCAATTACTTTCCCCTGCTATAATATTTAGTTGTATTAGCAAAGTTTTCCATAATGTCCCACCTCCTGTATTGAACTCAGTGCCTTTCCCAAAAGCCTGCAGAGAGCTAGTGATCAAATAATAAGCAGCTTTTTACAGGGAACAATTTATCCATGGAAATGTATTTATGTTTCCATAAAGATTTTTTATCTTTGTGGTTAAAGGAAAGAAGGATGCACATCCAAAAACATCCTGAGGGTTTAGTATTTTTACAACATTGTGAACATATTGAATATATTTCGATAACCCTGCTGAAATGGCATATACCAACACAGATGCTAAGCAGGTAAAGGTTTACAATAATTTGCAATGTACACTATATATACAATGTCTCACAAAAGTGAGTACATGCCTCACATTTTTGTAAGTATTTTACACTCATTACTCACTTTTGTTATATACTGTATATATATATATACAGTATCTCATAAAAGTGAGTACACCACTCACAAGGGCAGTGGTTGTCTTGGAGGTGTGTTTGGGGTCATTATCATGTTGGAATGCTGTCCTGCGGCCCAGTCTCTATAGGGAGGGGCTCATGCTCTGCTTCAGTATGTCACAGTACATGTTGATATCTATGGTTCCCTCAATGAACTGTAGCTCCCCAGCGCCAGCAGCACTCAAGCAGCCCTAGACCATAACACCACCATGCTTGACTGTAGGCAAGACACACTTGTCTTTGTACTCCTCAGTTGGTTGGCGCCACACACGCTTGACACCATCTGAACCAAATACGTTTATCTTGGTCTCATCAGACCACAGGACATGGTTCCAGTAATCCATGTCCTTAGTCTGCTTGTCTTCAGCATACTGTTTGTGGGCCATCTTGTGCATCATCTTTAGAAGAGGCTTCCTTCTGGGATGACAGCCATGCAGACCAATCTGATGCAGTGCGTGGCAAATGACCTGAACATTGACAGGCTGACCTCCCACCCTTTCAACCTCTGCAGCAATGCTAGCAGCACTTCTATTTCCCAAAGACAACCTCTTGATATGACGCTGAGCACGTGCACTTAACTTCTTTGGTTGATCATGGCAAGGCTTATTCTGTGTGGAACCTTTCCCGTTAAGTGCCCAATCTGGACATTTTCACTTAGGGGTGTATTCACTTTTATTGCTAGCGGTTTAGACATTAATGGCTGTGTGTTGAGTTATTTTGAGAGGACAGCAAGTTTACACTGTTATACAAGCTGTACGCTCACTACTTTGCATTGCAGCAAAGTGTCATTTCTTCAGTGTTGTCATATGAAAAGATATGATAAAATATTTACAAAAATGTGAGGGGTGTACTTACTTTTGTTAAATACGGTATATATTGAAAAAAATAGAGGAATACACATGGATGTGCCAGGGATCTCAGAGAATGCACGTTCACCACATACATTTGGGTTACATAAGGAGTCTAAGGAGCTGTCTTGTCTTCTCCAGAGTTCATCAAGTTGGAGATGGATTGCACTGCACACAATTCCCAGGTTGCATACCTCTGACTCACCCAAGCAGGCAGCTACTGGAAAATAAGGGGTGAGAAGCAGGTAAGAACCCCATGATGCACAGATGCGCAAAGATGGAAACAGACAGAGGCACTGGGAACAAGTATTATTGCATGGAGGAACACAGGATCACTAGGAGTGAGCAGGGGCAGCCATTAGAAATTTTGTGGCCCCCTCAGGCCCGACCACTAATATTCCCCAGGGCCCGCCCACTGACTGTCTCACCAAATCCACACACTGGCCATCCCACTGAGTCCTTTATTTTACTCACTTTTATTTTAACACTCTTACAACTTCATAAAGGAAAATGAAAAGTGTATCCCAAGTCATCAGTGCTTTCAAGATTTAACAGTAAGAAATTATATTTTGCCAAAAAAGGTGAAGCCTGCCATCATGATAAGGTAAACTCTTTTGTGTCTTTTCTGTGCGATCACCTAGTACAGAGGCAGAGCGGGGATCTTCCTATGTAAATAAGATGGATTTCGATATTTCTATAAAACCTCTGCTCCCAGACCCCTATAATCACATGCAAGTTCTTCCCCCCTTTTCTGGGCAGCCAGAATGCATTTGTGGATTAAGCGTCTGGCATGGATTTTAAGGGGACCCCTACTTTTTTGTGAAGGGTCCCCCTGAAAACCTACATTGCAGTGAGAGTAATGATAATGAAAGGTAGGCTGAAGCTCACAGAGGTGCTGAAAGGCTGTTAGCTGCCAGAGGTATACAAGGGAAACAAGAGGCACAATTTTAGGTCTGGGCCCCCCAGGCCTGACCACCAATATTCCCCAGGGCCCGCCCACTGACTGTCTCACCAAATCCACCCACTGGCCATCCCACTGAGTCCTTTATTTTACTCACTTTTATTTTAACACTCTTACAACTTAATAAAGGAAAATGAAAAGTGTATCCCAAGTCATCAGTGCTTTCAAGATTTAACAATAAGAAATTATATTTTGGCAAAAAAGGTGAAGCCTGCCATCATGATAAGGTAGACTCTTTTTGTCTTTTCTGTGAGATCGCCTAGTACAGAGATGTAAATAAGATGGATCCCCATTCTGATAGGGGACACGTCAGAGATCTGCTGTAAAAAAAAAAATAAATAAAAGTCCATAAATCTATCCCGTAGTTTGTAGACGCAATAACTTTTGTGGAAACCAATCAATATACACTTAATGCAATTTTTTTGCCAAAAATATGTAGAAGGATACATATCGGCCTAAACTAATGAATACATTTGTTTTTTTATATATATTTTTTTTATATGTATTATAGCAGAAAGTGAAAAATATATATTTTTTTTTTTTTTCAAAATTGTCACTATTTTTTTGTTTATAGCTCAAAAAATAAAAACCGCAGATGTGATCAAATACCACCAAAAGAAAGCTATATTTGTGGGAAAACGTCAATTTTGTTTTGGTACAGCGTCCCACGACTGCACAATTGTCAGTTACAGCAACGCAGTGTTGTATCACAAAAAATGATCTGGTCAGGAAGTGGTAAAACCTTCCAGGACTGAAGTTATTAAACAATATGCGCCATGCTCAAACACTCCCTCAAAGATGCTCAAATATATGATAATTAGAGTTGAGTGAACTTCTGTCCCGGACCCCGAACCCCATTGAAATCAACGGGGACCCGAACTTTTAGGCACAAAAATGGCTGTAAAAAACTCCTGGAAAGTCCTAGAGGTCTGCAAAAGGAAGGAAATGGGGGTAAGGGTGGGACAAGTGCCCTACAAAGAAATGGGAATAGGGAAATAACTAAAAGCATTTTTTTAAAAATAATTCCATAAAAAAATCAAAAATGGAGGTGGATGTGGACCATCTTCAAACTGTGTCTGAAAAGTATTAATTAACGGTAGAAGCCATATCACTGTTCTAAAATCATCTTCAAACTGTGTCAAAAAGGTATAAATAAGCCAGGAGAACCCATATCACTGTTCTGCAAACATCTGGAAACTGTGTGTAACACTTTAACTAAAACTGGGATAAACCATACTACTGTTCTGCAAACATCTGTAAACTGTGTGTAACACTTTAACTAAAACTGTGAAAAACCATACTACTGTTCTGCAAACATCTGGAAACTGTGTGTAACACTTTAACTAAAACCGGGACAAACCATACTACTGTTCTGCAAACATCTGGAAACTGCAGCCTACTATAAGCGTTTCACATATATCTTAGCCCCACTTTTGACGGATGCTCTTAATTCAATCCTCCAGGGTAAGCTTTTTACCTCAGACTCTCTGCGTGCCACAATATCAATGATACCTAAACCCCAAACAGATGACACCTCAAGGACCAATTTCCATCCTATTTACATATTTTTTTTATATTTTAATTTTTATTGAATTTCCAAGAGAGAATTACAAGCAGTACATACTATTTCAATCTTAAATAACGATATCAAATTACTTGCGAAAGTTCTGGCCTCTCGACTCAACGCAATTATAGGCTCTCTGATTCATACAGATCAAGTAGACTTTATGCCCTCAAAACAAGCAGGGGACACTGTGCGTAGAGTAGTCCTCTTGACACATCTGGCCTGCATTCGACAAATTCCCATGTGTTTCCTTTCTTTGGATATAAAAAAGGCTTTTGACAGCCTCTCTTGGCCATACTTGCATAGTGTTCTACAGAAATGGGGATTTGGCCCTCAATTTCTTAAATGGACCCTTTCCCTCAACTCAGATCCCACAGCACACATTACCTATGAAGGACACCGTTCAGACCAGTTCCCAGTAAGAAGAGGTATGCAACAAGGATGACCACTTTCCCCACTTCTATTTGCCCTGGCCATTGAACCACTAGCCCGGAAAATACGCAATGACCCAAACATAAAAGGCCTAGAGGCAGGTGGTCACACCCATAAACTTTGTCTGTTTGCTGATGATGTTTTGATCTTTCTCACATCTCCACTGACATCTACTCCTAACCTCTTGACCACCCTGACACGTTTCGCCAATATTTCCGGGCTGGTGGTCAATGCGCAGAAGTCCAAAGGTCTTAATATATACATGCCCCCCTCTATGCACTCCCATTTGAAATCAGTTCTCCCATTTACATGGGCACCCAACACTTTAACATATCCGGGAATTAAACTGACCTCTGACGCCTCTAACCTATTCTTGGCCAATTACCCCCCATACTAACACACCTTACAAAGCTTATGTCTGCTTGGTCCACTCTCACACTGTCCTAGTTAGGACAAATTACAGCAGTGAAAATGGTCATTTTACGGAAAATACTTTATCTGTTTAGAGTGCTCCCCATACTAGTCCCCATGTATTATTTACGTATACTACAACGAAAAGTTTCCACCTTTATCTGGGGTAAAACCAGCCCCTGGGTTCCTAAATCCGTACTCTACCTCACAAAAACCCACTGGGGCTTAGGTTTCCCATATTTCCTTAGGTACTACCAGCCCAATTAGCCACCCTAACAAAATATCATGCTACCAAAGAAACCCCCTGATGGGTTGCCCTAGAGTCAGTTGACTGTGACCCCCTATCGACAGCCAACCTACTTTGGCTACAGTCCAAGGATCATAAAATGGTCCATAATCCAGTCACCTGTCACTCTCTCTGACTTTGGAATGCACTCAAATTTAAATACAAACTGCAATCACCCCATAACACTCTCCTTTCTTATCTGCGTAACCCTTCATTTTATCCAGCATGGATGTCACATCTACATTTCACAGATGGCCAACAGCAGGCCTTCTCTGAGCTTACTCCTTCACCACTCCCGATAGACTTGAGACATTTCCAACCCTATTAGAGGCACATAACCTTCCAAATGCAGAGTTGTTCCGCTATCTTCAGCTCAAGCATTTCTTCTCCCCCTGTGTATGCCTAGACCCCTCTCTGCCACACAAGACTTTATATGAGCAAGCCTGCGACCGTGATCCACACATGCGCAGACTTATTTCCCAAATATATCAACTCATGCTAGATCCCCCCCCCACGCACACCACTCTTTCCTATGTTAACAAATGGGAATCTGACATGAACGAACACTTAGAAGCCCGAGAACTGGGAAGACATTTGGCTTGCTACAAAATCAGCTTCACAAAAAATAATTGCCTCTGAGGCAAACTATAAAGTACTTTTTAGATGGTACCTCGTCCCTGCACGGATAGCTAAATACCAAGCTACATATTCCCCAGCTTGCTTCAGAGGATGCCCCGATAAAGGCACCCACATCCACATTTGGTGGGAGCGCCCTCTGGTACATAGAATCTGGGATGAAATATTCTCCACCATCTCCACTCTTATAGATCAAACCCTTCAACCCCCACCCACTGTCGCCTTACTCAACCACAAGCCCCCAGAGGTCACTCGTATGCAATTCAAACTCTTGCTACAATTAACAACGGTGGCAAAACAAATGATAGCACGAGCCTGGAAGACTCCATCCCTCCCAGTCTTGGAACTAAACACAGAATAACTAAATCACTGATACATGCTAAAATAGATGCAACTTTCTTAGACGCAATCCTAAAATTTGAATGCCTATGGCAGCCTTGGGTTCGCCATTTCCTCCCACCAGATTTCAACGAAAACCTTATGCTCCCCTAACCCCCTATACATGAGTAATGAAGGTTGCAACAAAGATCCCACTCAAACTGGAATGTCCCTCCTTCTGGCGACCCCCACCCTCTCTCCTGTGTTATTCTTTCCTTCTACTTTCCCTTTCCCATTTCTCTCTGTTTTCTAATTCTTTTTCCCTACCAGAGTCAACACAAGTTTAAAGCAAGGGCCTCCCTCCCCCGCCTTCTTTTATCTTGAACGTATGTTAAAGGCATGAAGCACACTGAACTGAGATCCAATAGGATAATGTTACCTCTTATGCTACTGAGTGTAAATACAATCTGTTTCCCACTACCCACTTAGAGACTCCTTGCCTAATGATTACCATGTATTTGTTGTTCTGACAAGAAAAAGTAGCACTGAGGAAGCTCTAATTTAACACTAATGTTCACTTTGACTAGGTTAATTTCCCGTTGTAATTACCATATCTTGTAACGGAAAGTGGGTTCCCCCACACTTATGTTTAGTTCTTACATGACTCTGTAACCTTCTTGGCTTTCTAGCCAGACTTGTTTTGCTAATAAAATATTTGAGGAAGGAAAACCTCTGCTCTCAGACCCTAAAGCATCTGGTATAGATTTTAAGGGGACATCTACTTTTTTGTGTAGGGTCCCCCTTAAAACCCACATTGCAGTGAGAGCAATGATAATGAAATTTAGGCTGAAACTCAGAGGTGCTGGAAGGCTGTTGGCTGCCAGAGGTATAAAAAGGGAAACAAGAGACACATGTACACTGGAACGCTCAAAGGATACAAAATATGTGTGGATATAGGTTGCAGGTAGGAATACAGTGTGCTGTTACATGTACTGTCATGTAAGCATAATGTTATGCATAGTTATAGTAATGTTTATATGGTTGGTTATTACACTGCCATATTGTGCTTATTTTGGATATTGCATTATCCTATTCTGTTTTCTAAGTGTGCTCCCTCCCATCTTCTGAGGTAATTTCCCTTTCCTGGTTCACTCTGTGATGTAACTTCCTCTTCTCTCTGTCTCATGAGGAAGAAGATGGCCACATATATCTAGGCCTCACACAATCTGCTTGCATCCTAGGACACATTACCATGTTTTGACCTGCAGATACCATCTTTCAAGCATCTGCCACATTTGTTGTCTGCTTTACCTGCTATTCGCAATAAATATACGCTTATGGAAGAATCAGTGTCTGGTGAGTTCAAGCTATCTGATAAAGACTGTCCACAGTGTTTATATCTGCTTTTACAGGCCAGGCATAGAGGTCTCAGCAAGGGATAAGTCACTATTACAACAGTTAGAGTCAGAATATACAGAGAATAACTGGGAACAGGCTGGAAACCACTGTGGGTATAAATATCACACTGGGAGATACCTATAAATAGTCTTTAGGAGAAAAGTGGTTCTAACTACAGAATAAAAATTGATCTCAGGGTCACAATGAGTCTCTCAGACAGTTAGGGACACCAGGAGTCTTTAGGTCACTTTGAATTCTTTTAGAAAACAGGAACCACTGGGGTCACACAAATATCTCCTCACAAGGCCAAGGAAACTAGGAAGCACTGGGGACCATTAGGAATCTTCTCCACTAGGAAGCCTTAGGGTCACTAAGAATCCTCTCAAAAATTCATGGTCACTGGAAAACACCTGGTAACCTGGAGCTAGGAACGCTTGCTGGAACTGCAGATCTGTAACAGATAGGCTTTAATTTCTGAGTGACTTAACAGGCATATTGCTTCTAAAAATAAAATAAAAATCATCTTTTTTTTCAGAGACTAAAGATGGACAAAGATTAAAACAAAAAGATTTGCACATTTACACATTTGTATGGACAGGCTGCAATCTCTGAGATACTGATTGAGCATATGTCATTGGGAATTTAAAAAATGAGTGTCTTGCTTTGTTGACTGAAGATGAAAAAATGTTTCAGATTTCCACTAAAGAAAATAGGCCTGTATGAATAGACTGCACTTTCTGAGTGACTGAGCATGCATATAGCACCTAGAAATAAATATTAGTGTTTTGTTTCAGAGACTGAAGAAAGAAAAAATGACAGTTTTACACCACAGCTATAAAACCTTGCTTGGACAAAAAGTGCAACAGGGTGCAAAAGCTGGTGCAATTCTGCATATCTGCATAGAAACCATTCGGCTTCCAGGTTTTATTGCCAAAGCTTAATTGAACAAGCTGAACTTAGAAGCTAATTGGCTACCACGCACAGCTGCACCAGATGCCGAGTGCAGCAGTTTTTGTAAATATCGCCAATGATGTCTAGAAAGAAAATACACTTATATAAAATGTAAAAAAAAAATTGAAAATTTGCAGTACACCTTTGAAGCCTTTATTGGATAGGCCACAGTTTTGGAGTATCTTGTTTCAGAGATGGAAGATGGAAAAAGTTACAAATTTACAACAGAAATATTAAAGCCTGTATGGACAGTAATTGAGCAGGCATATTGCATTTGGAAATGAAAACAAATAGAATATTTTTGTTTTAAGTTTAAGACCTTTTGAAGCCCTGATCAAATAGGCTGCAATTCATGCATTTTCATTTTGCATTTGAAATTTAAAAATGGCTTTTTCACAGACCTAATAAGGAAAAGTTTGAAAAATTTGTTGCTGAGCTTGTAATTCTTTCTTGACGGCTCCATGTCAGCACAGCTGGGTATAGGCTCCGCCCCATGCCTCCAGGACTTAAAGAGGAAGTAAACCCTGATGGGGTTTACTTCCTCTATATTCCCCTGCAAAGTAGAAGCATAATGGGCTACATGCATCGCATAGTAGCCCATTATGTGTCACTTACCTGCAAACGAAGCCTGCGATGTCCAGCGATGTCGCCTGTGCCTGTGCAGGCAGTGTCCATCTTCAGCCCCTCTTCCTTCGGGGGCCGCGACTCCGGCTCTGTGACTGGCCAGAGTCGCGTGACATCACTCCTGTGCCACCAGTCACGGCACGATCTCAGTGAATGAACGGCACAGAGTCCGTTCTTCACTGTGCATATGCCGAATGACGTCGGCAATACGAGTACACTGTTTATCTCCTAAACCGTGCAGGGTTAACAGATATGCAGGGCACCTACAGGTAAGCCTTATTATAGGGTTACCTGTAGGTTAAAGTGGTTGTCACAGGTTGACAACCACTTTAACTCATATAAATTTGTGCCCACCTACAGAATCAGTGTTCTTTGTTTTCCACCTATACGCAGGACCTTGGTGTGCTCCTTTACCTGGCTGGTCTAAAGGGCTGGCCGTCTGTCCATGCGTGTGGATTTGGCTGGACGCAGTCCCTGGTGTCTCGGCTAAATGACCCATAATCAAGGGAACCCTGCAGCTGGTTTTTGGATGGCTTATATCACGGTTAACAGCCTTGTTTGGGGTCCGCTGGGTTCTTGGTAAGTGGACAGCGGTATCGGCAGAGTCACCCCTAGGCACGCACAACCGCGCTGTGCCGATGTTACAGTTGGATGCTGGAGGTTAGGTGAGCTAAAGTTAAAAAAGCTTTGTATCCAAATGAATGCTGCATTGCTGGGAATTGTGTGTGCCATGCACCCTGCAGCGACTATGCATACCCTGAGCTCCTCCACAGGGAGAACTCTGCATAACAGGTGCACAAAGTAATACTTTGTCTGTTCACACATTGCATTAACCCGTTGGTGGCTTCTCATGTTTGCTTTACAATTGTGACATTGTGCCAACCCTTTCAAAGACCAGCATTCCCAGGGAAGGTAGAGGAGCCACCTGTGGGTGAGTAGCCAGCTACTGCCTGTTGAAATCTAGGACATCCTTACATTTGTTGTGCTCTTCATTTTTTTACCAAAAAAAAAAGAGGGGGAGAAGCAAGCACTTTCATTGTGTCCTGATCCTGCAGGGTAAGGTTAGCTAATTACCACCTGTTGATCAGGGCTGTAGATTAGGGATGAGCCGAACACCCCCCGGTTCGGTTCGCACCAGAACATGCGAAGCGACAAAAAGTTCAGAGTGAACATCCAAACACCATTAAAGTCTATGGGACCCGAACATGAAAAATCAAAAGTGATAATTTTAAAGGCTTACATGCAATGTTATTGCCCTACAAAGTGTATGGGGACCTGCCCTATGGGGAAAACAAGTTTTAAAATCAATCATTTTTTTCAGGAGCAGTGATTTTAATAATGCTTAAAGTGAAAAGAAAAAGAAAAAATCCATTAAATATTGTGCCTGGGGGGTGTCCTTAGTCTGTGTGTAAAAGGGCGCATCTCTGTGAGGTGTAGAACATAGCCAGAGCAAAATGACATTTCCATAGGAAAAATTGTCATTTAAAATCGTGACTGTAATGTATTGCCGGTTCCCGGCAATATACAAAAAAAAAAAATCGCTGGAGAAAAGTGTCCCCCCCCCCCCCCAGTCCAAACCAGGCTATTTGGGTCTGGTTTGGATATTAAGGGGAACCCCGTGCCAAATTAAAAAATAAATTGACGCGGGGGTCCCCCTAAAATCCAAACCAGACCCTTATCCAAGCATGCAGTCCTGGCCGGTTAGGATGGGGGGGACAAGCAAGTGCTCCTCCTGAACCATACCAGGTTACATGCCCTCAACATGGGGAGTATGGGTGCTTTGGGGGAGGGGTGGCTCTGCCCCCCCACCTCAAAGCACCTTGTACCCATGTTGATCTAGGACACAAGCCTCTTCCCCACAAGCCTGGCTGGTGCTTGTGGGGGTCTGTGGGCAGGGGGTTTATCGGAATCTGGAATCCCCCTTTAATAAGGGGGCCCCAAAAATCCCAGCCCCCCATGTGAACAGGTTTGGGGTACATCGTACCCCTACCCATCCACCAAAAAAGGAGTGTAGTGTAGAAAAAAACATTAGGCAGTTTTTGACAAGTCCTTTATTTTGTATTATAGCTCTTTCTTCTTTCTTCCTCCATCTTCTCCTGGCCCGGTCCTTCTTCTGATTTTCTTAGTCTTCTTGCTTCCTCTCTTCATCTTCAGTCCGGCCCCTGCAGCGTCTCCCAGAATGGCCGGTCTTCATGATGACAGTTCTTTTATAAGAAGGAATGGGGCCATCCGTGACCTAAATGGGTGACCCGCCCCCTCTGACATCACATGACGTCAGAAAGGGGAGGGTTCACTCAGTTACGTCACTGGGTGGCCCCACCCCTTCTTATAAAAGTACTGCCATCTTGAAGACCGCCCATTCGGCAAGAAGCGCAGGGGCCGGACTGCACCAGAGCAGAGAGAGCGGCGGCGGGGAAAGTAGAAAAAAGATCAAGATGAAGATGAAGATTGAAGATTGAAGACAAAGCGAGGAAGCAAGAAGACTAAAAGAAGAAGCAGGAGGGGCATGGCCTGATGCCGAGCCGGACAGTTGCATAACTCTGGAGCTCCGCCATTCCAGGGACCCAGCGGTACGCAGCAACGGACACTACTCACCCGACACGGAGCCAGCCAAAGCCGGGAGACAACCGCGAGATGTCAATACGGAGGAAGGATGGGAGGAAGCCGCATAGACTGACGGACTTCTTCTCCCCCAGTCATACGGGAGGTAGGCAAGATGGCGCCGAGGCCTACTCATCCCCGGCCCAGGCGCAGTGCAGTAAACTGAAACAGAAGGTCTTGCAGGCTGACAACAATGACTTGCTGGATGGGCGGCACCCCTTCCCATCCACCCCATCGTCCTGCAGTCCGGCTAAGTCAAAAATCAGGCTGGATGGGGTGGATGCAGTCCGTCCTTGAGCCTGAGTGCAGAATCTGGGGACGACACTAGGGACATGCCTGAATCAATAGAGGCATTCCCTACACAAAACCTGCCTGTATTAGATACAGTTTTTTTTTTAATCATTTTATTAGGTATTCACAGAAGAAAACAAACTTGAGCATGAATTGAAAAGATTACACATTTCTCTTTAGTACAATAAAGTTGGGGTACTTATAGATATTTCACCGAATATATGCAACACAGAGTAGTCATACAGAACTAGAAGTAGATTAACAACTTTTACAGATTATCTGAGATGGAACTTTGGCAAAGTAGTAACTTGGGGGTAGAAGGGGTGGGAGGGAAGGGAGAGAGAAAAGGGGGGTTAAGGTCTACGATCAAACCTGATGGTGGCTTGGTCAGGTAAATTTGGATAGCGCGGGTGATCAGGGCATTTCCGCCCCTCCCTCCTGTAGGGGGGAGAGGGGGGAGGGGCCCCGTCCTCGTCCAAAGCTGGGGAAGGGTTTATTTTTAGATACAGTTTTAAAGGATATGCTCCTATCACTAAGAAGCACAATCCACACTGACATAGTGTCATGTATGCACAAGTTTAATCAAGACATACAAAAAGTGGAGCCCAGGGTGGATCACATAGAGGAGAAGATGGGAGAGTATGCATCCACAATAAATGATTTAGTAGATGCACATGATGAAAAGGAGAGGGAAGCGGAATGGATTAAAGCCAAATTAGCGGACATGGAGGACCGCACGAGAAGGAACAATTTAAAAATTAGGGGGGTACCTGAAGCGGTCCCCCAATCGGAGCTGCGCACTTATGCCACTTCCCTGTTTAAAGCACTTATGCCTGATCTCTCTGGCCTAGACGTCACCATTGACCGCATACATAGACTGCCAAAACCGTCCCATCTCTCAGAGCAGATCCCGAGAGACGTGATATTGCGTCTCCACTTTTATCACATAAAAGAAAGCCTTATGTCTACTATGCGGAGAAGAGACCTGATACCCCAACAATATCAGAACCTACAGTTCTATGTTGGCCTTTCACAGTACACTTTGCAAAAGCGAAACAAATTAAATACAGTGACCAAAGTGCTGAGAAACCACAAACTGGTATATCGCTGGGGATACCCAACTAAGATCATGGTCACTAAAGATGGTCGAGAATACGTCATTAATTCCCTAGAAAAAGGCCTATCCCTTTTAAAAAGTTGGGACATCATCACTGATCCTCCAGGGGATTTCATCGCCCCTAAACCACCACGACAAACTACACAAGAATGGAAATCGGTTACTGCAAAAAACGCCAAATCCCACAACTGAGCCTGCTCAGGCATACTCACATTCAGGTCCCTGACCCATGATCTAGGATCACAAACGTATCCCCCATACAGCTTTGCAGCACTATGCTGCCTATGGTCCAAATTTACCTATACGGCATGTTGCCATCTGTGTTGAACCCTTTTTACCAAGGGCATGTTGATTGTTATTTTTTCTTCTTTTATTTGTTTTGCTCTTACTGTTTAACACTAGAGATGGCCAGAAGAACCTCGAAACAACCACCGGACACAACAAGAACTCTGTCTTCAGACTACAAGATCTCCTGCACAGTGACGGAAACCACAGTCCTTAGCATGAATTCCAGCTCATTTAATGTGAGTACTAACAGCACACATCACAACAAATATGGGAATAGTAAGCAATACAAAGGCAGGACAATGGAGGGAGCCTCGATCTACCATCTTACCTAAATCAGATTAAAAATGGGAATTACAATCCTATCCATCAATTCCAAGGGCCTAAATCACCCCGCTAAAAGGAAATCGCTATGGAGGGAAGCCTTACAACAGAAGTGTGACATTATTTGCACACAAGAAACACATTTTAACAAAACCTCACCACCTCCATGCACTCACAGGAACTTTCCTAATATATTCCAAACAAACACAGACACCAAAACTAAAGAAGTTATGACTGCAATAAGAGACTCTGTAGCATTCGCCTTGCATGAGGTAATCACAGATTCCCAGGGAAGGTATTTAATTTTAATTTGTGACTTGAACTCAGTGACGTACACCCTGGTTAACTCATATTCACCTAATAAACATCAGATCCACTTTTTCAACAAACTAATGGCGATAGTTCGCCGCCGTCAAAAAGGACACCTAATTATGTGTGGAGACTATAACATCGTTCCGGAACCAGCCTTGGACTCCACCTCTAGACCTAAAAGATATGCCCCGACATTACAACCTTCTCTGTATCACCATTCTCTTTACGATGCCTGGCGCTGTTTGCACGGGGATGAGAGAGACTATTCTTTCTACTCACCACCTCACCGAATTTACACTAAAATCGACCTATTCTTGGTTGATCAACATACTCTCTCTAAAACCAAGAGAGCAACGATCAACACTATAACATGGTCAGATCTCGCCTCTGTGACTCTGACTATTGAAGATACAGCAGTGCCATCATTCAATCCAGTATAGAGATTGAACACTCATCTATTGCTACAGATAGAACACAGAGATTTATTAAAAACCCAGTTGAATGAGTTCTTTGCGGACAATCTATTGTCGGTACAGAGCCCATTTACATTGTGGAATGCCCACAAGGCGTTCATGCGGGGCATTCTAATTCAGCTAGGGGCAAGGGTTAAGAGGCAGAGGCAGCAGCAGTTTAAGCAGATAACAGGAGAACTACAAAAACTAGAAACCCTAAACAAAACTAAACCAAATGCTTACCTAATGAAAAAATTTCCCATCTACGCCACAAACTCAGACTGTCATTAATGGACAGCTTTGAGAAATTCAATAAACGCCTCCAAATGACATACTATGCAAATAGTAATATGGCAGGCAAACTCTTGGCAAGCAAATTTAAAGGTCACAGGTAGAGTTGAGCGAACCTCTGGAAGTTCGGGTTCTGCTGGTTCGGCCGAACTTCGGGACAAAGTTCGGGTTCGGGCCCGGATTGGACCCGAACTTTGACACAGACCCCTAACCCCATTGAAATCAATAGGGACCCAAACTTTTAGGCACAAAAATGGCTGTAACAAAGTCATGGAAAGTCCTAGAGGTCTGCAAAAGGAAGGAAAATGGGGGTAAGAGTAGGGCAAATGCCCTACAAAGAAATGGGGATAGGGAAATAACTTAAAATAATTTTTAAGCTAAAATCACATAAAAAAAATCAAAAATGGAGGTGGATGTGGAGTTGGAGGTTGAGGAGGCGGTGAAAGTGGCGGTGGAGGAGGAGGAGGTAGCCAACACTGTTTTTTTTATTTTTGGATTTTTTTTTTTTTTTAAAACCAGCAATGTAGATGCACTTTTTAATTTTGTGCAAGAAACTATAATCCGTCTCTTTAAGCAACAGTAGGAACCTTTCCCCATAGAACTAGGAGATGATTTTAAATTCTAAAATCATCTCCAACTTGTACAGGGAAAGCCTCCAGCTGTTGCTTTAAGGGAAAGATTAGTGTTCTAAAATCATCTTAAAAGTGTGTGGGAAAAGCCTATTGCAGGGGCATAGAGCCATATTAATGTTCTAAAATCATCTTCAAATTGTGTGGGAAAAGCCTATAGCAGCCGCAGGGAGCCATATTAGTGTTCTAAAATCATCTTCAAATTGTGTGAGAAAACCTATATCAGCCGCAGGGAGCCATATTGGTGTTCTAAAATCATCTTCAAAGTGTATGGGAAAAGCCTATTGCAGGTGCGGGGAGCCATATTAGTGTTCTAAAATCATCTTCAAATTGTGTGGGAAAAGCCTATTGCAGGGGCATAGAGCCATATTAATGTTCTAAAATCATCTTCAAATTGTGTGGGAAAAGCCTATAGTAGCCGCAGGGAGCCATATTAGTGTTCTAAAATCATCTTCAAATTGTGTGAGAAAACCTATATCAGCCGCAGGGAGCCATATTGGTGTTCTAAAATCATCTTCAAAGTGTATGGGAAAAGCCTATTGCAGGTGCGGGGAGCCATATTAGTGTTCTAAAATCATCTTCAAATTGTGTGGGAAAAGCCTATTGCAGGGGCATAGAGCCATATTAATGTTCTAAAATCATCTTCAAATTGTGTGGGAAAAGCCTATAGTAGCCGCAGGGAGCCATATTAGTGTTCTAAAATCATCTTCAAATTGTGTGAGAAAACCTATATCAGCCGCAGGGAGCCATATTGGTGTTCTAAAATCATCTTCAAAGTGTATGGGAAAAGCCTATTGCAGGTGCGGGGAGCCATATTAGTGTTCTAAAATCATCTTCAAATTGTGTGGGAAAAGCCTATTGCAGGGGCATAGAGCCATATTAATGTTCTAA
>BLSH010230467.1:102713-137074 GCA_018402905.1 Glandirana rugosa
TCGACAGACATTATTCCGATATCCGTGTCCACACAATGGTGTCGGGAACGACTCCGATCAGTCTAGTGGCAACGGTAACGACGGGGAGTGTCTGGTCTTCGCTGGCCCGTTAGACTCGACGACTCCGACAGACAATACCATCGACTGGGGAGTAGACAGAGGAGTGTCATACAATGATTTCTACTGGACTTAAACCTTTGGTCCTAACGACTATACCAACGAAGATGGTGTGTCCTACTCTTCCCACTGTCCAGAAGAAGGGGATTGGGAGACTAAGACCTCACTCTTACCCAAATACTCCCTCTCCTTAACGATGTTCATCTCAACTCGCTTGGAGACGTCCGTGCGATCGTTCGGGTTCCGTCCGGACCCGGACCCGGACTTTGTCCCGAAGTTCGGACGGACCAGCAGAACCCGAACTTCCAGAGGTTCGCTCAACTCTACTTGTAGCAATTCCTCTCCCTCATAAACCCATTCTCACTCCAGAATCAGAGGGTTAGGGGAAGAAGACCTGTCACCCTTCTCATCCTGTGTGGTAGAAGCAACCATATCAGCAATCCTGGTTTCCAAATTCAGGTCATCTTTAGTAACATACTGTGAGGAGACAGATGAGGGGTCAGCTACCATAACAGACAGCCTCAGCAGCTCAGATTGCCCGGTCGCTTCTGGTCTGTGAGGGGCAGCAATGGCAACGGTGATCTGACTAGCCTCAGCAAGGGCTGTGGTAACACACCTGTGCCTATAGCCTTATTACAGACAGCTTCGCTCCCCCCCCTTGCATCTTGGAAGCCATGGCTGCTAGTGCATGCACTGCTTTGCCCACGTTCCCCGAATCCAGCTTCCTGCCCAGCCTGACTCAGCTCCCACCCCTAGACTCACGTGTCACCGGGAGGATCTTTAGCCTACTTCCCCGCCTTGTCTGCTTCACTTCCTAGTGAAAAGACAGATTAGTACTGGCGCAGGATCCCCTTGGGGCAGCTTCACAGGAACTGCAGGTAAGACCAATCATGACTGTGTATTTTTAGCCGAGCCCTCTGGTGGTGAGAAAAAAGAAGTGCAGGCAAAAGGAGGGAAAATGTAAACAAACTTTTTCCTATGTTTGCAGGAAGCCAGCTGGGTACAGTAACATTATCCCCATTGGGGATTACTCACCATTCCTGCCGAAGGGCCTGGAGGAAACTGCAGGCCCAACCTTCACCCATCACGGCGGGCTTTGTCTCAAGGACCTTCAAGGACTGGGTACCCTTTCTGAGGGTCCTCTCCCTTCGACCTGTACAGCACCATGCAGGTGTACCTTGGTTCAGTGTTCCAGGTTTACCTTCACGCAGGATCCAGCGCCATATATGGTCGCTTACAAGCAAAACCTCTCAGTTTCTTCTGTCTTCTCAGCGAGGCCTGGGTACCATTTATCTTAGCTTAATGCCGTTTGAAATGGATCCGGTATGAAGGCTGTCCCTGATTCTAAAAGAACCTGTGTGGGAACCAGCATAAAAGCTCCATAGAGCTGTAGAAGTAACCATCCACCTTCAAGACACTGGCAAAAAAACTGATGTGCTCTCAATATGGGAGGGGTTATATAGGAGAGGGTGCTTCCTGTTTCCTGTTTTTATAAAACACCAGTGTCCATTCACCTATATGTGGCATATAACCCAGCTGTATTGAATATATAGCCTGCTCTGTGTCCCGTGATGTCCGATAAAGAAATCTCTATCTATAGATATACAGGGTGGGCCATTTATATGGATACACCTTAATAAAATGGGAATGGTTGGTGATATTAACTTCCTGTTTATGGCACATTAGTATACGTGGGGGGGAAACTTTTCAAGATGGGTGGTGACCATGGCGGCTATTTTGAAGTAGGCCATTTTGAATCCAACTTTTGTTTTTTCAACAGGAAGAGGGTCATGTGACACATCAAACTTATTGGGAATTTCACAAGAAAAACAATAAAACAATGGGGGCCATTCAACTGGATATGCAAAATTGCTACATGATGATGTGTTTCCCTCTTTATGCACTGAAGCTGGCACGTTCCCTGAGTTTTTCCAGCAAGATGGTGCACCACCACATTATGGGTGTCAGGTCCGAGCATTCCTAGATGAACAGTTTCCTGGAAAGTGGATTGGTCGTCGTGGGCCAGTTGAATGGCCCCCAAGGTCTCCCGATCTGACCCCCTTAGACTTTTATCTTTGGGGTCATCTGAAGGCAATTATCTATGCTGTGAAGATACGAGTTATGCAGCACCTGAAACTACGGATACTGGAAGCCTGTGCTAGCATTTCTCCTGCGGTGTTGCGATCAGTGTGTGAAGGGTGGGAGAAGAGGGTTTCATTGACAATCCAACACAATGGGCAGCACATTGAACACATTTTATAAGTGGTCAGAAACTTGTAAATAACTCATGAAAGAATAAAGTTACGTTAAAACCAAGCACACCATTGTTTTTCTTGTGAAATTCCCAATAAGTTTGATGTGTCACATGACCCTCTTCCTATTGAAAAAACAAAAGTTAGATTCAAAATGGCCAACTTCAAAATGGCCGCCATGGTCACCACCCGTCTTGAAAAGTTTCCCCCCTCACATATACTAATTTGCCACAAACAGGAAGTTAATATCACCAACCATTCCCATTTTATTAAGGTGTATCCATATAAATGGCCCACCCTGTATATATATATATATCTATAGATAGATAGATAGATATCTCTATCTATCTATATATAGATATAGATATCTAGATATACTGTATATCTATATCTATATCTATATCTATATATATATCTTTTTTTTTTACCTACACTAACCTGTCTGCACTAACTGACAGATTTCTAACTATCTATCTAGTTAGCTATCTATTTTTTTTTCTTTTTTTAACATATTTAAAAATCTAAAATGCCTGTCTTCAGAAACCCACACTAACTCTCAAACACCGCCACCGGCACACTATCATAGAGTCGCTGTGCAAGCGGCTTAATATATCGTGGGGCGTGGATTGAGACTGCTGTGCAGTGATTGGCTAAAGGCAGGATGCCCTTAGCCAATCAAAGTTCTCACAGCAGGCCGCCCGCTGATTGGCCGAAGCATGCAGGTCATGTGCATGCTTTGGCCAATCAGCAAGCGTCATTCAGCCGACATTTTAAAACATGATGGGGCGCGCAAAGTTTCCACAAACGGCCCATAATTTTCGGGAAAACACGAACCAGCCAACAGGTGATGTTCAGATCGAACATACATTCGATCCGAACACGAAGCCCATCCCTACTGTAGATGAAGCTCGGTCTCCCTCTAGCTGTGGTTAACCCTTGGAGCTCTGTTTTCACTACTGCATGTGAAGTTGCATGACAAGTCAAAATCTATGTATTTCTATGGCCCCCGTTCTAATTGGTGCAACTCAAGTCGCAGCAGATCTAAAAAAGTTTTTTGCCCTACTTTTTTCCGAATTGTTGCAGCTTTTATCTGGAGAGTGTAAAGTTGGATCAAGGCTGCACTCAGGGTCACATCAAGTTCACACTCCAAATCGTGTTATTTTGGGGTCGCAGTAGTGGAGACCTAGCCCTAGGGTTGTTACTGAGCAAACTATTTTACAGCATTTAATTATTTTTCTGGGCTGCTTTGTTAAGTGGTACACAAAACCATGTGTACGAGTTATCTATATTGGTAATGAACAGTCTCAGAGATTTCCCAAGCACAACAGCCTTCTCATGCTCTTCAATAAATAAGACTGGGATGAACATGACTGTATGCCTCTTGCTTTGTTCAAGCAACCAGAGATGAGAATGTGATACCTAACAGGTTGTCACATTTATTAAACAAGTGGCAAATACACTTGAAGTGTTTCCTCTTACCCTGTGAAGGGGTTATATGCTCTGGCAATGAGCAGTCTCATAGCTTTTCCAAGCAAACATCCCTCTTCAGACTCTATAAGAGGAAGAAGTGGATGGGTATGACAGTATGTATCCTACTGGCTCAAGCAACCAGGGATAGAGATGACACCTAATAGGATGCCACAATCCAAAAGCACATTGGCAATACACTCTAAAGGATTGGTCTCTGCTCACCCTTTAGGGTTTTTTGCTCTGCCAATGAGAAGCTGCCTAGCCATACCAGGCAAAACAGCCTGTTTTCTGAGTTTCTGGATGGTCATGGCTGCATGAATACCGCTTTGTTCAAGCAACTATGGGTAAGACACCTAAAAGATTGTCACATGAGGCTAATATGCTCTAAAGGAGCGTTTGCACTCATCCTGTGAAATGGTTGTCTTTTCAATCAGCGAGCAACCTCTTAGCCTTTCAGGCAAACCATCTTCTTCAGAATTTTCCAAAAAGCAGAGACGGATGAGCATGACTGTATAAACCCTGCTTGTTCAAGCAGCCAGGCATAAAGATCTCCACACCTGCCAGATTGTTGTATTCATTGAACACGTGGTCAATACATTCTAAACGAGTTGCTTCCACTCACTCTGTGAAAGGGTCATATATTGTGTCAATGAGTAGTCTCAAAACCCCTCAGGCAAATTAACCCTTGTTAGATTCTTCCCAAGAAGATATAATTGAAGTTGTGATTCCTACTTTGTTCAGGCAGACATTGATTAAGATGTTGGTGACCAAGTTGTAACAATTAATTAAGCATGTGCTCAAGACACTCTAAAGGAATTGCTGAATTCATCTTCTGCAAGGGCCATCTATTCTGGCAATGTCCAGTGTTCCTTTCAGGGCCATTAAAACTGATCTCAAATCCTTCTCAAGCCAATCCGTCCTCTTCAATCTCTTTTGAACAGGAAGAGGAGGATACCCTTTGTCCAGAACTTTTTTTTATTGCTCCTTTTGTAAGGTTGGAGAAATGCCTTTAAATAGAAACAAAGCTGCGTAAGTTTCTCCAGAGGACAGCTTTACAGTTTCCTTATGGTGGCTGAATTAAGTGCTCGTTCTACACTATTGGAACATTTTGTCAATACAGGATGGCAGTTAAGCCCCGGGTGAACAGAAATATGTCCAGGATTTGGAAGCATTCCTTTGGTCAGTGGGTGTCCCCTGTGGGACCGGCCAGATACATTACCTTGCCATCAGAAGATTGCCTTTTAGGATGTACTCAATAACTGCATTGTTCTTGATCTTGGAAGGTCAAGACTAGATATAAAAATGTAATATGGTCAGTTTGGCTTCCTGCCTCAGGATGAACGTCTTTTGAGGTAAAGGAAACTGAAGCTCAAGAGTCAGTTTCCACGCTCACTTCAGAGAAGTTAACTTCTGAATTTCTGGGTGGGAGTTCAGGAAAAACTGGTAAGCACATAATCCAATAAGTCAGCAAAGAGCTCCATGTCAGGATGCTTCTGGTATTTTGGAATTGTGCAACCCATACATGCCTTATGGGTACTTTGTGGCTCTTCTGTGGACATAGGTACAGCTTCATATGGACACTTGGTCCCTTAAGGCAAGCATTTCAGGCCATACTTGGAGATCTTTCATCTTTCACGTCTCAGATTAAGCTGTAGAAATAGCCTCGCTCCAGCAGCTCAGGTTGGCTTAATTGAACTCTCGCCCCATTCAAGTCCAGTTTCTTGATCAGTGGCCTAAACTTGTGGTTGGAGAAATTAAATTGTCTGCAATGTCATTCCCTTCTGATGACCTAGTGGCTGGTCGTGAAATCAGACACCAGTAAAGTAGAACAGGAGCCTTACTTCAAGAGCAATAGGCTCAGGGCCAATGGTCTTTTTCAAGGGTCCAAGATGGTGTCCAACATCCTAGAGTTGAGAGCAGCATTTCAGGCTCCTAGCCTTCAGTCACCTCATCTGAGGTGAATCTGTCCTGGTGAAGTTAGACACACAGGGCACCGCCTACATCTGTAAACAAGGCTCAGTCTCTCCCTCCTGAAGGAGGTTTTTCTGTTTCTAGAATCTGCTCAAGTCAACCTTCTGCAGCTATCTATGGCCTATGTGCCTGGTCAGAAGAATCTTCAGGCAAACTTTTATCCAGTACATGTCTGGATGACAATGGATGGTCCAGACTACTGCAAGTCTTATGAGAACTAACAGAGCTTGCTATTTTCTTCCAGAGGTAGACCCACTCACATTCCCAGACAACACCAAGTTGCTGAAGTTCTATTCCAGGGTCCAGAATCCACAAGCAATAGGGGTGGAGGTGCAGATCGCAGCGTGGATCATCAAGTGCATACCTTTCTGATGCTCCCACTGATTCTCAGCTACCAGCTAAGGCTGTGACGGTGGATGGTGACAGTTCTGGTGATCCCAGATTGGCCGAGGGGGACTTGGTACCCTCTGCTCCTCCTAATGAGTGTCAATGATCGACTCCCTCTGCCTGTAATTCAATTCTTTTCTAAAGTCCCATTCGTCCAGCATAAGTCAGGCTGAGGCTTAGGGCTTGGGTCTTGAGAGGCAGAGGCTAATGGATCTCAAATGCTTTGTAAAGGTTGTGAATACTCTTATGAAAACAGTGCTTATAATAGAATATGTCATACATTCGCAGGATTACTGCTGATCAAGATTTTACACTGGACTCTTCAGAAGTCTGTTCTGAAATTTATGCAGGCTGGGCTTGATTTAGGTCTAAGCGTAAGTATGCTATAGGCACACATTCTGCCTATCTCTGCCTTCACCGACATACAGTGGGCATCCAGCAAATAATTATATAGTTTTTCAAGATGCAGATTGGCTGAAATCTCGAATTGTTTCTGAAATGAATCTCCCATTGATGTTGATTTTTTTTTTGCATCAGATGGCTTCAAACACCCTGTGGTACCTCTCACTGAAAACCGCTTTACTGGTAGCAATTACATCAGCCAGCAGAGAGTCGGCATTGACGGCCTTGGGGTTTAAAGAACCCATACTCGAAAGTGCAAAATCTGGTGCAGCTATGCATAGAAACCAATCAGCTTCCAGTTTTTTTGTCAAAGCTTATTTGAACAAGCTCAAGTTAGAAGATGATTGGCTACCATGCACAGCTGCACCAGATTTTGCGCTTTCCAGTTTAAGTAAATCAACCCCTTAGGCTCCATTATACCATATGAGTTATAGTACATAATTATGCAAGTGACAGGTGTCGAGTTAAATATCACCATAGAAAGTAAACCTTTTTTGGCCCTAGTTCTGCTATGGATCACATAGGATCCTTCTGCGCCCCTATGGCCCATTTTCAGCCAACAGGGGACTTAAGCCCCCTGTTGACTGACATCACTCAGCCGGTCCGAGCTCTGTATTGATCCCAAATTTACAGATGGTATTCACCTAGATGCCTGGACTGGCAGCTGGCTCAGCCTCTCAGTGAGCTGCTGGGAGACTGAGCCAGTCGCTCCCACTTCCCCCACAGCCCAGAGTTGGCTGGAGGGGCAGAGCAGAGAGCCAGTGACTGACAGTCACAACTCTCTGCTTAGAGCGGAGGAGAGAATTGAGTGATCAGTAGTATTTATTTGCTCAGCCCATAAACAGCGGGGGACAGAAGCAGTATCTGACCAATACTGCATAAACCTAGGTGAGTATAACTTTTTTAACCCCATACTTCTCTTTTTTTTATTCAGTAGATTTTTATTGAAGCAACAACATGTACATGTATGACAGTTGCAATGCGATCACATAAACATTGTGAGGAATTTGTACAGAAGGGTATAATTGCAATTAGACTTCCATAATTATGAAAACTTTGAACAGTTTAACTGTAGATAAAACTGGGGAGTGGTAATTATATGAGTTTCACAAGAACGGCAACAGTTGGTCTTAGTGTGCTCAGCACTTTAGAGGTCACCGCTCCGCAGTAGACACCCCTCAAGGGAACTTGCTGTGTCTTGGGGTGGGGAGCAGTGAGCTCTTCTTGTGTAAGAGGATCCTATTTGGCTATTGTCCTGTATTATAGCAACCTGGGGTAGTAAAGAGAGTGACTTCCCATGTACGTAACCAGAGTACCTATATCTGATTGCGGTTTCCGACTACTGCTCTCGGGATCTTCCCTTCTAACATACACCATGCTTCTTGTCCCTATCCCTATGGTATTTGCCCTGGTGTAAGTGATGTATATTGTAAGATTGAGTTGTGTGTTGATTAATATATGTCGTGAGTCATTGTAGTAAGGGGTGGGTTTGTCAGGGCTAATACATGTACTCCCTTTTCTTTAGGGTGTAGTCAAGGGTTCAGGAAAGAATGTGTTTTGTCTAGTCGCATGTGGGGGCTATGTGTATTAACAGGTCTCTCTGGCAGGGCCGATTGTAATATTAGTGGGTTTCGTCTCTGGGTGGATCAGACACAGTCCTGCTGTTTTGAGCTTCTATGAGTTGTGTGAAGTGGTCAGAGTAACGGAAGATAATCCATGGTGTCCAGAGCTTATGAAGTTTCTCAGCGGAATCTTTGGCAATAGCTGCCAGCTCTTCCATGTTGTATATGTTCTCTACCTCTTTGAGCCATTCTGTAATCGTTGGGGTGTAAGTCGACTTCCAATATCTGGGGATTAACAGTTTGGTGGCATTCAGGAGGTGTCTATTCAGGGATGTTTTGTAACGTTTTATGGAGCCAGGAGTTATATGTAATAGGCAGCATGCCGGGTCAAGGGTTAATTTAGTTTTAGTGATGTGCTGTATTAGGCCCTTAACTTTATCCCAGAAGGGTGTGATTGCTGGACAGCTTCACCAGATGTGTTCCAGAGAGCTTTTGTCTTGGTTGCATCTCCAGCATGTATCTGTGGATGAAGGGTACCATTTCTTTAGTCTGGTAGGGGTAACATTCCAATGTGTGAGCAACTTGTAGGGCATCCCCCGAGTGCGTACACTAATTGAGCATTTGTAGGCGAAAATTGTTGCTCTCGCCCATTGATCATCTGAAAATGTGGATTGTAGTGCTTTTTCCCATGACCTTTGTGCGTTTGAGGGGTCGTCTACATTGGCATCTCTTAGCCATGAATAAAGTAGGGACGTGGTTTTAGCCATTGGATCCCGGCTAGGTAGTGTCAGGATCTGTGTCCTTGCTTGGGTCACCTGCTGGTGGCAGTGTTTGGAAAACCAAATGGTGTAGTTCTGGTGGCCAGCAGCAGGTGTCTCCCAGGAGATTGAGCTTACAGGTCATTAAGCTGCACCTGATGGGTGTGCTGGGTCCATATAAGCCCGCCTTGTTCCCTATCCCAATGCTTCGGTATTTTCCCTGCAAGCTTTGTCCATTCCTGAATTTGACCTGCTCTGATCCCTGATCTGTGATCCAGACCCAGAGACCTGATTTCTGTACCTGCTTCCTTGCTCTCCTTCTGCTCCCAGTACCTGGCTCCCTGTTCCCCTTATCTGGCATAGCTGGTTGCTTATTATATATGTGTGTTTTCTTCGTTTGTATTTCATTAGTCAGATAGTTAGGTGTTTATTTTGGGGTTTGGTGTGTTTTCATCTTTTACTTGCTCATTTATGTTTGCTGGTGTTTTGGTGTTTGAAGTGTGCTATTTGTCTAATAAATATCTTCATATTTTCAACTTACACCTGGTCCTCATTCCTTTAAGTGCAGCCAACTGATCTGACCATCCCTGCTGGATACCTGCATATGGTATCCCTGACATAATACCGAAGCCATACAATCAGATCGGCTGCACCTGGGAATCAGGTCTGAGCATTGCTAACTGCTGCAAGATGCATGCTGAGGAGATTTTTTATTTCTCACTGCTTGCAATAGAGGACAGGGATTATTGTTGTCAGGTTTTGAAAGAGCAGACCAGGGAGCAATTGTTGGAATGCATCCGTCTGGCTCACTCTTTTGTTGATCAAGGCAGATTTTTGTTTGAAGAGATTCAGCCACTCATTCAAATTTGTGCAGAGTTGGCTTTGTCTGGTGTCCCTAGTGGTGGTGATGATTACACCCCACCTTTCAGTTTAAATCAGGTGGTTTCATTGGTTTGGTTACTGGAAGAAGACTCAGCCTTTTTCTTTGAACACTACTCAGCATGTTCCCAACAGGTGCTAAGGGAGTGTATTGATTCTGTGCAATCTCTAGTCAGACAGGCAGTATGCAAATCAGATTTTGTGCAACCTTTATTACAAGCATGGTCAAAAATATTGCACTCGGCCTCTGTCAACCTGCAACCACCCAGTCCTGTGGCCAGACACCTGGCTGCTGAAATGTCTTCTCCTCCATCAGCTGCACCCACTACTTACAGCCCTGCATCCCCATATAGAATTGCTGTGACTAAACCCAAAAAGAAACTGAAGTTTTTCCCAACCTGCACAATCCTACCACTATGCAATCCAGCCTCCACACCTGCCAATCTGATTCAGTCTGCTTCAACAACTGATCTGTTCCAGTCTGCCTCCACACCTGCCACCTTGGTTCAATCCATGAAAATTGGACCCTCTGTTTCCCACCTGCCTGTCACTATTTCACCTAACTGTACTGGTTCTCTGTCCTTCACCCAGTTTGGCCCTATGAACACGTTGCCAGCTAATCAATTTGATTTAATTTTTCCCGTTTCTGATGCCCTGTTTGATCCGGTGCCTGCTGCCATGCCTGCTGCTCAAGTGCCTGCTGCCCAGCCTGCTGCTCAAGTGCCTGCTGCCCAGCCTGCTATTCAAGTGCTCGCTGCCCAGCCTGATGCTCCAGTGCCCTCTGTCCAGTCTGATGATCCGGTGCCCGCCGTCCAGTCTGAAGATCCAGTGTCCGCTGTTCCTGTGCCCGCTGGTCCTGTGCCCGCTGGTCCTGTGCCCACTGATCCTGTGTCCGATGTCCTGGTGCCCGCTGATCCTGTGCCCACTGATCCTGTGCCCGATGTCCTGGTGCCCGCTGATCCTGTGCCCGCTGATCCTGTGCCCAATGTCCTGGTGCCCACTGATCCTGTGCCCGATGTCCTGGTGCCCGATGTCCTGGTGCCCGCTGATCCTGTGCCTGCTGATCCTGTGCCCGATGTCTTGGTGCCCGCTGATCCTGTGCCCGATGTCCTGGTGCCCGCTGATCCTGTGCCTGATGTCCTGATGCCCGCTGATCCCGTTCCCGATGACCCGATGTCTGCTGATCCTGTGCCCGATGACCTGATGTCTGCTGATACTGTGCCCGGTGACCTGGTGCCCGCTGATCCTGTGCCCGCTGATCCTGTGCCCGCTGATCCTGTGCCCGATGTCCTGGTGTCCGCTGATCCTGGACCCTCTGTTTCCCACCTGCCTGTCACTATTTCACCTAACTGTACTGGTTCTATGTCCTTCACCCAGTTTGGCCCTATGAACACATTGCCAGCTAATCAATTTGACTTAATTTTTCCCGTTTCTGATGCCCTGTTTGATCCGGTGCCTGCTGCCATGCCTGCTGCTCAAGTGCCTGCTGCCCAGCCTGCTGCTCAAGTGCCTGCTGCCCAGCCTGCTATTCAAGTGCTCGCTGCCCAGCCTGATGCTCCAGTGCCCTCTGTCAAGTCTGATGATCCGGTGCCCGCCGTCCAGTCTGAAGATCCAGTGTCCGCTGTTCCTGTGCCCGCTGGTCCTGTGCCCGCTGGTCCTGTGCCCACTGATCCTGTGTCCGATGTCCTGGTGCCCGCTGATCCTGTGCCCACTGATCCTGTGCCCGATGTCCTGGTGCCCGCTGATCCTGTGCCTGCTGATCCTGTGCCCAATGTCCTGGTGCCCACTGATCCTGTGCCCGATGTCCTGGTGCCCGCTGATCCTGTGCCTGCTGATCCTGTGCCCGATGTCCTGGTGCCCGCTGATCCTGTGCCTGATGTCCTGATGCCCGCTGATCCCATTCCCGATGACCCGATGTCTGCTGATCCTGTGCCCGATGACCTGATGTCTGCTGATCCTGTGCCCAATGACCTGATGTCCGCTGATCCTGTGCCCGCTGATCCTGTGCCCGATGTCCTGGTGCCCGCTGATCCTATGCCCGATGTCCTGGTGCCCGCTGATCCTGTGCCCAATGTCCTGGTGCCCGCTGATCCGGTGCCCACTGATCCGGTGCCCGATGTCCTGGTGCCCGATGTCCTGGTGCCCGCTGATCCTGTGCCTGCTGATCCTGTGCCCGATGTCCTGGTGCCTGCTGATCCTGTGCCTGATGTCCTGATGCCCGCTGATCCCATTCCCGATGACCCGATGTCTGCTGATCCTGTGCCCGATGACCTGATGTCTGCTGATCCTGTGCCCGATGACCTGATGTCTGCTGATCCTGTGCCCAATGACCTGATGTCCGCTGATCCTGTGGCCGCTGATCAAGTGCCTGCTGATCCTATGCCCGATGACCCGGTGCCCGATGACCCGGTGCGCACTGATCAAGTGCCTGCTGATCCTACGCCTTATAACCCAGTTCCTGATGACCCAGTGCCCGCTGATCCAGTGCCTGATGATCCAGTGTCCACTGCTTCAACGCCTGATGACCCGGTGCCTGCCGCCCAGTGTGATGACCCGGTGCCTGCCGCCCAGTGTGACGACCCGGTGCCTGCCGCCCAGTGTGACGACCCGGTGCCTGCCACCAAGTGTGACGACCCGGTGCCTGCTGATCCTGCGCCAGCTGTCCAGCCTGCTGTTCCTGTGCCCGCTGATCCTGTGCCAGCTGTCCAGCCTGCTGTTCCTGCACCCATTGACCCGGTGCCTGCCGCCCAGTGTGACGACCCGGTGCCTGCCGCCCAGTGTGACGACCCGGTGCCTGCCGCCAAGTGTGACGACCCGGTGCCTGCTGATCCTGCGCCAGCTGTCCAGCCTGCTGATCCTATGTCCGTTGTTCCTGTGCCCGCTGTCCAGCCTGCTGTTCCTGTGCCCGTTGATCCTGTGCCTGCTGTCCAGCCTGCTGTTCCTGTGCCCGCTGATCCTGTGCCAGCTGTCCAGCCTGCTGTTCCTGCACCTGCTGACCCTGTGCCCGCTGTCCGGCCTGCTGACCCTGTGCCTGCTGCCCAGTGTGACGACCCTGTGCCTGCCGCCCAGTGTGACGACCCTGTGCCTGCTGATCCAGTGCCCACTACCCAGTGTGACAACCTGGTGCCCGCTGATCCTGTGTCTGATGACCCAATGCCTACTACCCAGTGTGATGATCGCGTGCCTGTTGATCCAGTGCTTGTGGATGTTCGGCTACCTAATGCCCAGCTTGCCACTGTTTTCCCCCGGCTTGATGCCCAGGCTGATTTTGATGTCTCTGTGTTGCCTGCCCCCCCTGGTTTCAGGCCCGATGTCTGGCTAGCTGTTGGTACTGGACTCAGACCTCCAGACCCTGGTGGTGGTGGGTTTGTTCCAGTACCTGACTTGGGTGACACGCCGTCCAGCAGGTTAAAGATCTCTGGTCGGAGAAGGGTAATAGAGTCCACAGACACGGAGGGGAAACTTTGCCGGACTGTTCCTGCACCCACAAGCACTCTCCAGTTAACAGCAGAATGGAGCGTCCGGAGGCCGCTCCTCAAGGAGGGGGAACTGTCAGGATCTGTGTCCTTGCTTGGGTCACCTGCTGGTGGCAGTGTTTAGAAAACCAAATGGTGTAGTTCTGGTGGCCAGCAGCAGGTGTCTCCCAGGAGATTGAGCTTACAGGTCATTAAGCTGCACCTGATGGGTCTGCTAGGTCCATATAAGCCCGCCTTGTTCCCTGTCCCAATGCTTCGGTATTTTCCCTGCAAGCTGTGTCCATTCCTGAATTTGACCTGCTCTGATCCCTGATCTGCGATCCAGACCCAGAGACCTGATTCCTGTACCTGCTTCCTCGCTCTCCTTCTGCTCCCAGTACCTGGCTCCCTGTTCCCCTTATCTGGCATCCCTGGTTGCTTATTATATATGTGTGTTTTCTTCGTTTGTATTTCATTAGTCAGATAGTTAGGTGTTTATTTTGGGGTTTGGTGTGTTTTCATCTTTTACTTGCTCATTTATGTTTGCTGGTGTTTTGGTGTTTGAAGTGTGCTATTTGTCTAATAAATATCTTCATATTTTCAACTTACACCTGGTCCTCATTCCTTTAAGTGCAGCCAACTGATCTGACCATCCCTGCTGGATACCTGCATATGGTATCCCTGACAGGCAGATAGATTCAAAGGGGGTTAGTGGTCGATGGATATTCTGTTTGTCTAGTGAGGAAACAAAGCTGTGCAACTGGCGGTAGGACTAGAAGGATAGATGGTGTTCAGGGCTAATTTGTGCGGAAATTGCATCATGAGTCCTGACCTTGTTGTTATGGACACAGTGTTTTATTAGGAGGGGTGTGTTGTCCTCTTTGTATGGTATGTGGCCTGTTTCTAGGCCTGGTGGGAAATTAGAGTTTGAAACGATTGGCGTTAATGGGATAAGGTAGGACGATGTTCTCAAATCTTTGTTTATGGTGTGCAAATTTCAATGGTTGTGCCCCAAATTAGGTGTTGTTTGATTTAATTTGGAAGTTTCTTTGACTGAGCCCAAGGTAGGTACCTTAGGGGTAATGGGTAAAGATCATTTTCTATGTGAACCCATTCCTTATTGGCGCTGTGGCAGTTCCAATCTACAACCCTTGTTAAATGCGTGGCGTAGTAATAACGTTTGAAATTAGGTAGGCCAATTCTGCCCTTGGCTTTGGATTTGGATAGTATTTTGGGACTTATACGTGGTTTGAGCCCTGCCCGGATGAAAGTGCGGATGATGTGATTTATTTGTCTGAAAAATTGTTAAGGAAGTTTGATGGGCAATGTGTGGAAATAACAGTAATTTTGTGAGTATACTCATTCTGATTATTGCCACCCTTCCGAACAATTTGTAATCATCCTTATGAATTGTTCTAGGGTGAGTATAAATAGTAGAGGCAACAAAGGACAGCCTTGCCTTGTCCCGTTATGTATGTGGACTGATTCTGATAGGGTACCATTGATTTTGAGTTTCGCCTGAGGTTTTTGATATAGTATTGATATCCAGGATATCATGTTTTTTTTCACGCCTATATGTTTGCATGTTTCAAAAAGGTAGTCCCAGGAAACCCTATCGAAAGCTTTCTCTGCATCTGTAGATATGAGAAGGCCCTCAATCTTCCCCCAATGGGCCCCATTTATAAGGTTGAGCGCTTTAGTGAAGTTGTCCCGGGCTTCCCGGCCAGGCATGAAACCCATTTGTTCAGGGCCTATGAGTTTTTGAAGGGACACTCTGGGGCGGTTAGCTAGAATTTTAGCCAGGATTTTTATATCCAGATTCAGAAGGGAAATAGGCCTAAAATTAAAACATTCAGTGTGATCTTTTCCTTGTTTGGGGATCAAGGCTATGTGGGCTATGGTGAAGGTGTCTGGTATGGTTTGGGGCTGTTTTAAGTGATTGAGGGTCAGAAGGAGCAGTGTTTTTAGGAGGTCAAAGAAAGCCTTATAGTAATGGGCAGTGAAGCCGTCGGGGCCTAGGTTCTTGCCCAGTTTCAGGGCTTTGACAGTTATTCGGTTATTGAGGTCCACCATATGACGATTGAGTTCTCTCATTTGTAGTGTGTGGGTGTCTATTTTGTGCTGCACATGGCGTATAGCTGTGACTTGCTGTGTGGTAACATTTTCTACTTCCTGCACCTTGCCTGCTATGGCCTGTATGTCTGTCTGGAGCCCCGAGATAGCTGCAGTCAGGGTCTCCTTGATGTCAGCTGCCACTGAGCGGAGGTCCTGCAGGCTGGGCTGTTTGCATGGCGTGAGGGTGATGTCCCCTGTGACAGATGGTCCCCCTGCCGTTGTGCTGGCTAGCTGGTGTGGGCCTGTGCCTACCTGCATCCGGAACAGAGCGGGAAGCGGTTGGCTTAGTCCTCCAGGAGGATTGCGGGGAGATCGTGATCTTGTGGCCGAGGAGCTTCGGGATGATGTTCCCATTATGATCGGATGCTGCACGGGTGCGTCGCGGCTGTATAACCTCATATACAGTAATATCCCACCATATAATGCAACTACTGCCAATAGCCAGCCCTGAGTGATGGGTACATCTTTTGTTTCCTCTGTGAGGACAGGATGAGCTCTGCATCTATACCCTGGTGACATATATCCTGGAGAGTAAAAAAACAGTAACCTATCCTTGGTGCCATGAGTTGTAGGGTCCTTTCTCAGGCTCTGTGGCTTGAGCAAGCCTATCCTTCTCAAGTTACAGAGGCACAGAAATGAGAATCCTTGCAGAGTATGGTGCGTGGGCATGCCAGTGGGTCGGGCGGACTCTATGTCCGCTCGTGACCCGCGATTGATGACAGAACTGCAGAACGGGGAAACGCCAATGTAAACATGGCGGTTCTATGTTCTGTGACAGGGGACATACCAGATCTACTGAACCCTGTCACTGGGATCAGTTAGATCTGTTATGTCCCGGCCAGCCCATCCCCCACACAGTTAGAACACATATAGGGAACACAGCTAACCCCTTCACTGCCCCCTTAGTGTTAACCCCCTCACTGCCAAAGACATTTATACAGTAATCAGTGGATATTTAAATTTCTGATCGCTGTATAAATGCCATTGGTCCCAAAAAATTGTCAAAAATGTCCGACATGACCGCTGCAATATCGCAGTCCTGATAAAGCTCACAGATCGCCGCCATTACCGGTAAAAAAAAATAATAATAAAAACGCCATAAATCAATTCCCATAGTTTGTAGACGCGATAACTTTTTCACAAACCAATCAATATACACCAATTGCGGGGTTTTTTTTAGCAAAAATATGTAGAAGAATATATTTCAGCCAAACCCGATAAATCTTTTTTTTTTTTTTTTTTGGATTTGTATTTTAGCAAAAAGTAAGAAATATTGTTCTCCTTTGCAAAATTGTCGCTCTTTTTTTGTTTATAGTGGCGATTAGAAATGACGCAGAGGCACTCAAATACCACCAAAAGAAAGCTCTATTTTTGGGGAAAAAAAGACGCAAATTTTGTTTGGGTACAACGTCGCACGACCGCGCAATTGTCATTCAAAATGCGACAGCACTGAAAGCCGAAAATTGGCCTGGGCAGGAGGGGGGTTTAAGTGCCCAGTAAGCAAGTGGTTAATTTACCCAGCTGAACACTTTCTGGGTATGACTGCCTGAAATGATACAAACCATTCCGGTCTGCCTCAGAAGATCCTGTTTACGAGGGTATTTATCCAGGAACTGCTGCACCACTAAGTTAAGGGTGTGTGCCAGGCAAGGAACTTGTATAAACATCCCCAACTGAAAGGAGGATAACAGGTCGTGCCATTATCACACATGACCTTGCATGGGACTGGTGTTCAAGAAAGCAAAGGCCACTTATTTGTCACCATCACATAGAAAAGTGATAGAAACATAGTAAAGTGATGGCAGAAAAAGACTGAGTAGTCCATCGAGTCTGACCCTTTTTATTTTATTTTATTTTTTTAAATTTTTTATTTTATTTTATTTTTTAAATTTTTTTATTTATTTATTTATTTATTTTACATTAACCTTGTTGCCTGACTATAGATTTATGTTTATCCCAAGCATGTTTGAAGCCATTTACTGTTGACTGTGTCACAACCTCTGTTGGTAGTTTATTCCAATCATCAACTACCCTCTCAGTAAAATAATACTTTCTAAGATTAGTTTTGAACTTCCCTCCAGTTAGTTTGAGGTCATGTCCCCGTGTTCTTGATTTTGGTTTCATATTGAAAAGATTGCCCTCCTGAACCTTATTCACCCACTTGATGTATTTAAAGGTTTCAATCATGTCTCCCCTCTCCCTTCTTTCCTCCAGACTGTACATATTAAGTTCCTGAAGTCGCTCTTGATACGTTTTATCTCCCAGACCTTTCACCATTTATGTTACCCGTCTCTGAACTCGTTCTATCTTATCAATATCTTTTTGTAAGTGAGGTCTCCAGAACTGAACACAGTATTCTAAGTGATGTCTCACTAAAGATCTATATAGAGGAATCAGAACCTCCTTCCTCCTGCTGGTGATCCCTCTACTGATACATCCCAGAATTCTATTTGCTTTTCCCACTGCCTGGTCACACTGTTTGCTCATTTTGCAATCATCTGAAATAAGCACCCCCAAATCTTTTTCTTCTGTAGTGCTGGCTAACACTGTACCCCCAATGCTGTACTCTCTAAGCAGATTATTTTTCCCTAGATGCATTATTTTACATTTAGAAATATTGAACTGCAGTCTCCACTGCTTTGACCAATCTTCCAGCAATGCCACCATCTTTAGGAATTCAGGGCAACATAACAGTATGCTCCATCCTACCTACATCCTACCTACAGCTTTTCCAGATGCCAAGAGGTTTTCCCATTGGTCCATGAACGAGATGTATCATTCCTCCCCATATTTGCTGGGTCACATGAGTATGGTCATGTGGATCATGCTGACTATATTTTCCAGGTACAAGGAAACATTACCTTTCACATGATGGCATTATGCGTGAGACATAACAGCCTGGAAACTTTCACTGAGATACATAACAAAACAAACCAGCTGGGAAGGCAGGACCTATCAAGCCAGCAATTTTGCCAACCTGGCTTGGAGGGCTGGGGGTTTACTTTTTCTTATGCTTCAGAAGGTGTGACAGAGAAACTTTCATGCTCATTGTCACAGCTGGCAGAGTACTGTTGGCAGAATCAGACTAAGGTTACATCCTGTATTTTTCCCCACTCTGTGTTATACCATTTTGACCCCCCTTCCTTTGTGGAAGAGCAATAGGGTAAACCTCTGGCACTCCTTAAAAGATTTTCATCCCTAACCTTGGAGGCTGATCAAGATGATGGCAGATTTTTCAGGAAAAAATACACTAAAATGAATTTTTGTGCAAACAAATGCAATATCATATTCCATTTTTGGTATAATATAACAGGACATTGGAGTTGAGTAAATAGATATTCAAAAAAGCTATGGTACACAAAATACTCCATAGAAAAAGCTTTAAACGCTTTTACAGCCATTACAGGTCATCACTTTAGAGTTACCTATGAATTATGGCTCTAGAATTATTGTGCTCACTCACACGTTCACAACGATACCTCACATGTGTGGTGTAATTGATGTTTACATACATCTGCTTGCCCTACACTGTACTTTTAATATGGGATGTATGCAGGGGTGACAAGGGTGCTTTAATTTTTTTTTTTCATACAATACTTTATTTTTACACTTTTCTTTATACTTATTGCCATCACAGTTGGACTAACAAGCTCCCTATGTTATAGCATGGGTAGGTGACAGTAACTTTTTTACTGCTCTCCAGTGCAGCTATTCCACATAGATTGTGTTGGAATAGTTGCATTATTGGCAACACTAGCCAAGAAATGACACCTGTGACCCCTGAAGCAATGTAATATGTGTTGCTAACAGGGTCATTAGTAACAGGAGGTATCGGGAAACTGAGATTCCTTGAGCTCCTTCTCCTTTTTTTGAGAAACCACCCCATGGTGCCGCCATCTGTGAAAAGTATCCCGTAAAAGTAATCAGGCAGTTTTATTGGAAAACTGTTTGCTTTGGAAGACAAGTGGTTAAGGATTATGGATATGGCACGCCCACTTCCAGAAAAGAAAGACACACATGCCCTGCCTCTAGATCAGGGGTCTCAAACTGGTGGCTCTCCACTGTTGCAGAACAACAATCCCCATGAGGCATTGCAAGGCTGACAGTTATAAATATGACTCCCATAGGCAGAGGCATGATGAGACTTGTAGTTCCACAACAGCTGGAGGGCTGCCAGTTTGAGACCTCTGCTCTAGATGCTGAATCCCATCCACTGCTTTAGCATGTGGAAACAGATAATGCTTGCTGATCTCATATCTACACTGGAGCAACTTGTGCCTATCGCATTAGGCCTTCCATACAGTATATTGAGTTAATGTAGGGGCCTTTTCCTTACATTTAATTACAGTTTGGCAAGCTATATATTTGGGTGGTGCTTGGGTGTACTGAAACTTTTGATACTTTTGTGGACTAAACAACATGTAGCCAATCATGAGAATACTGTGCTATGAGACAAAGAAATTCACTTTCTGCTCCTTTCTGCTGAGTTGTTAAAACTGCTGTACAATTCTCCTCCAGCCAGCAGACACAGAAGCTAAGTCACATAAAGCCTGTAGACATTAATGCAGAAGGCCTGGAATCCTGGGAAGTGTGGTTCAAGATGGTGGCCATGTAATGAAATTACTGTATTTCTGAATTATAGATCCCGACGGCCTGTGTGCAGCAGGAACAGTCCGAGGGGCTTTATATCAGTGGTGTCTGGTGAAATTTTAGGATGGGGGTGCCAGATCCTGCCCTTCCTTTTTGACCCCTCCCACTTCTCATAAGCCCCACCTCTTGTGTCAGGCGTATACAGTCCAGCATCACCAGATAGCAGTATACAGAGCCCCAGAAAGCAGTATACAGAGTCACCATATAGCAGTATACAGAGTCACCATACATCAGTATACATAGCACCAGATAGGGTTATACAGAATCACCATATAGCAGTATACAGAGCCTCAGAGAGCAGTATACAGAGCCCCAGATAGCAGTATACTGTCACCATATAGTAGTATACAGAGCCCCAGATAGCAGTATAAAGAGTCCCAGATAGGGTATACAGGGTCCCAGATAGGGTATACAGGGTCCCAAATAGGGTATACAGAGCTGCAGATAGGGTATGCAGAGTCCCAGATAGGGTATACAGAGCCCCAGATAGGGTATGCATGGTCCCAGATAGGGTATACAGAGCCCCAGATAGGGTATACAGGGTCCCAGATAGGGTATACAGTCATCCGATAGGGTATACAGGGTCCCAGATAGGGTATACAGAGCCCCAGATAGGGTACACAGAGTCTCAGATAGGAGTATACAGGGTCCCAGATAGGGTATACATTCACCAGATAGGGGTATACAGGGTCCCAGATAGGGTATACAGTCACCAGATAGTGGTGTATACGGTCCCAGATAGGGTATACAGAGCCCCAGAGGGTATACAGGGTTCTAGATAGGGTATACAGTCACCAGATAGGGGTATACAGGGTCCCAGATAGGGTATACAGAGCCCCAGATAGGGTATACAGAGCCACAGATAGGGTTTACAGGGTCCCAGATAGGGTATACAGTGTCCAGATAGGGGTATACAGGGTCCCAGAGAGGGGTATACAGGGTCCCAGATAGGGTATACAGAACCCCAGATAGGGTATTCAGTCACCAGATAGGGGTATATACAGTCCCAGATAGTGTATACAGTCACCAGATAGGGGTATAGAGGGTCCCAGATAGGGTATACAGAGCCCCAGATAGGGTATACAGGGTCCCAGATAGGGGTATACAGGGTCCAAGATGGGTATACAGGGTCCCAGATAGGGTATACAGAGCCCCAGATAGGGTATACAGGGTCCCAGATAGGAGTATACAGGGTCCCAGATATGGTATACAGGGCCCCAGATAGGGTATACATTCACTAGATTGGGGTATATATACGGTCCCAGATAGGAGTTTGTGGTGCCCCCCCCAAAGTCAGGACAAGTCCCGCACTTACCCCATCTAATAGGCAGGCAGGAAGGAGTGTGCAGAGATTGGCATGTGGCCAGCGAGCTGTTTGTATGTAGAGGCAACGCTTCATCAGTCCGACTGTCTCCTAATCTATCCATCTTTAGACGATCCCTGAAAACTTTTCTCTTTAAAGAAGCCTATCCTGCTTCTACCTAATACTCTTTCCTTCTACATGAGCTCATCCCCCATAGCTTTTACGTTTTGCATCAATTGACCCTCCCTCTTAGACTTTAAGCTCTAACGAGCAGGGCCCTCTGATTCCTCTTGTACCAAATTGTGATGTAACTGTACTGTCTGCCTTCATTTTTGTAAAGCACTGCGCAAATTGTTGGCGCTATATAAATCCTGTATAATAATAAATAATAATACTAGGACTTATGGGTGGTATAGTTCCTATATTGCTTATTCAAAGATCCATTCACCGCCTGTCTGGTCTTCTGTTTGGCACTGCTACGGTTTATGCTGACCTGGGTGTTTCACACTTCTGGTGCCTGAACCTTTCTGTTTGTCAATTGTCCAGTGTGCTGAATTGTGTAATCATAATTGTTGCTCTTTTGCATTTACAAAGCTGTTGTAATTTGTATTGAATTACGCTACACTATATGTGCAATTTTAGAATATCTCTATTAAGTGTAATGGAATCACTTTTTCAGTGTAAACAACAATTAATTATTGTTTGTAGCTTATTGGTTGAGGGATTGTGCTGATTGGTTTATATATTTTGTTTTTTTTATCCTATAAATTCACTACAAAGTTATCAGTGGCAATATACATCACTAATAATAGAGATGTATATAGCGCTGTATATTAAGTAGCACACTACACTAGCAACTCTCTCTTCCAGCAATACTGCCAACTATCTCTCACACTAAACTCCCAACACACTGATAAAGGGTTGCTGGGAGAGCAGCCTTTTACAGTGTGTGGGATGGGACTTTGGCCAGGTGCAAGACTTTGGCCAATGATGGTTTTGTCCAAAGGTCAGATGCAAGATTTTGGCCAATGATGGTTGTTTTGTAATGTATTATGAGATGTGTGGTGCTACAATTCCCACAAAAAAATCCAGAAAGTTTGGATTTAGTCAAATGTCTGAACAGTGAATACTTTATCTGATTTTACATTCAAACCGATCACACAGTTCATCCATAATTACAAGACACATTGCATTTGCCTTTACTTTCACAGGGGACCATGCTGCATAGCCAAAGCATGTGGAGGATGTAGGTGAGTGGTTAACAAAGGTTACTCATTTTCTTCCTCCAAGGCACAGGACAGCCAGTCTTCTGCAACAGTTGCATTTAAATGTGCCCCCTTATTCCTCCTCCTCTTCTGCTTACCCTGCCATAGCTCCAAAAACTGGCACAGAGGAATTGGTTGAATTATTTTAGCACAGGACCAGTAACTTGCTGCAGGAGGATGCCCAAGAATTCATGTTATCAGATATTAAAGAAAAAATGCCAGGAGCATAAAAGAAGAATACATCAGGCAGGGAGCAGCAAATAGCAGTGATGTTTATGTAGTTGCAGCCTATTGCCGAATAGGCTCAAGCAATAAGGAATGATGAGGTGGCAGACAGTACATGGGTGTCGAAGATTGTAGAGGGGGGAGTGGGGAACAGGAACAACAGCAGTTATTTTATCTAGGGGCAGAGGAAACTTGCAGAGGACTGGAAGGAGTAGCCATGCTATTCCACTAAATAACACTGCCTCATGGGTACAGGCCACTGCTATCCCTAGGGTCACTCTGCATAACTCTGCAGTCAGGCTTTTTTCACACATCTCCTGTGGATAGTTGCATTGTGGTTTGCATACCTGCATTTTATCAGACACATGAATCCACACCACAAAGCGATGTGGGATCAATGCCCCAATGATACCAGTTGGCATCAAAAGACACTCCTCCTTGTTCTTCACTTTCCATCACTCCCTTTACACCACAATATTCTGCAGTCTTAAGCAATGAATGAATCAATATCTGACAAGAGGTTTACCTTATAGCAAGTAGGGAAGAGGGTCAGTATGGAGTCACACTGGGTAAACCAAGTTTAGACTTGAACTCCCTTGTCAGTCTCCTAACCTCACCTTTCTATTTTCAGTAACATCTTAGACCGTGGAGGTGTTTCTTTCTCAGCTGTTGAAGAAGGAAAATATGTTCTAGAATCAGCCAGCTTCTACTCTATTTGCCCATAAAGCCTTCCACCAATATGTGGAAGATAATGGGTCTGAATTTCTGGACCATGCTGTCAACAGCAGGGTCCACATGAGCATACACATTTGATCCAGCAAGGGGTACTATTGTTCTTTTGACACAGATTTTTGTTACACTAGAGGGGATCCTTCTATGAAGCAGAAATATGGCTTTATGATACTCATACTGATGCTTAAAAATGATAAAGTATAGCGCTATGAAATACAAATACACTTTCCACTTTGCATGTCATTTTACTGCAGTTTTTGCACAAAAGCACATATCCCCAAGCACTTCATAGAACAAGAATACATTGGAGAAAAGTGATAGAATAGAGCAGAAAAGAAAGATACACTTGTATAGGTACCATGCAAACATATGCAGCATACAATGAACTCTGGACAGTACTACGGGAGAGTCAAATGAATGCAAGACTAGAAAATGTAGGGAAGAATAGTGAGACATTTTCACATCTGAAAAAAAAAAGATAGAAGAAAGAATACAGGATATAAAAGTAATAATAAACCCAAAACCAGAAATGTATTTATTGCAGGTTACCAATCATTAGATGTGTTGGCTGCATCAGTTTTCCTTTGTTTGTTTTTTTTCCCTCTGTTTTCACCTGTTGATCTGATCAGTAATACAACTCCTGCATTAGAGTGCCCCTATTCTGCATGAATGACCACAGGAGGCACAGCAGACAGCAGCGTTATCAGTCTGGTGAGAAGAGTAGTGTTAAATATTTTAGCAAATTTAGAACCACTAACAAAATGAAGCCTGAAGCTCACACTTTATAATCAGTTATAGGAAACTATTGTTTTCCTTTTGGGATAAAGGTTTTGCTTAAATAAATAAAAGATGATCATTTTAACTTTCAATTTTTTTATTAAATGCAAATTTTTTTCAAAAATAAGCAAGTCAAGTACAAACAGAGTCTCTCAAGTACAAAGAAAACATGTGTCATCCACAGAAAGTATAATTGAGAGCATACAGTATATCAAAAATAATAATTTGAAATTTGAAATTTACATCTGCCTTGTCGCAGAGATTCTAATTGTTCTCATAGTCACAGGAATCAATATTAACCTTACCAGTGAAAGTAGTGGATGATTTTGAGGGTACAGGTAAGATTGGCATTAACCAAAATCCAGTTTAGTTTGTGTTTGACATTCTCAAGTGTTACCAAAGACTGCTTCCAGTATTTTGCAATAGTTATCCTGGCTGCCAAAGTCATATTGAGAATTAGCTGTTTAGAATTCTTTGGGAACTTAAGTGATCATTTCTGGAATAAAGCTAATCCAGGAGATCTGGGAATGTTTACCTCCCATTACCAAATGTATGAGGTTTAAGATTCTGATCCAGAATCTGGATACTTTGGGTCATTGCCACCAGATATGGTCCCAAGTTGGCCAAGCAGATCATTTTAATCACCCCTGTCAATGTTAAGTGGTTTGTCTCATCAATGTAAATTGATACATTCTGCTGGAAAGTTTGTGCTGTGAACCATCAGATTGTTGGCTACCAGGTGAAAATAAAAGAAAGCCTAAAAAGGAAACTAATGCAACCATCAAATCTAAGAATTGGCAAACTGCAATGTAATAAATGTTTGCTTCTGGGTTTAATACTGCTTTCATGAAATAGGAGAAAAGGGATTATCAAGTATAGCTAGCCTTAAAAGATAAAAGAGAAAACATTTTGGACACTCATCAAAAGAAACGCGTATGTTGGAAACATAAGTTATGTACAGAATTCAAAGAAGTTTTAAAAATTTTACTAATAGAGAAATAAAGGTTATATTTTAAACATGTTCTAAAGGCTCAATTTCTTTTACCTTCATGCATTCTATGCATGAAGGTAAAAAACCTTCTCTGTGCAGCAGCACCCCCCTCAAGTTCCCCTCATACTTACCTGAGCCCCATCTCGATGCAGCTATGTGCACAAGAGCCTCAGCACTCTGGGGACTCTCCCCCATCATTGGGTGAAACAGCCATTGGCTCATGCTGCTGTCTATCACAACCAGTAAACCAATGAGGAGAGAGAGGAGGTGGAGCTGAGTCACATCTCTGTGTGTAAATGGACACGCAGAGCTGGAATGGGCCTGCTTGGGTGCCCCCATTGCAAGCTGCTTGCTCTGGGGGCACTTTGGCAGGAGAGAGGGGCCAAGTGCTCCAGCGAGGGACTCGAGAAGAGGATGATTGGGGCTGCTCTGTGCAAAACCACTGCACAGAGTAGGTGAGTATGACATGTTTGTTGTTTAAAGAAAAAGCCTTTAATATCACTTTCATATCTACTGGGTGAGATGTATAGAAGTATGAAGCATGTCCGTTTATGCATTGGTTAGAACTAACAGACTCTAAAAAAAGGGCTGTCCTTATACAAAGTTTTGTAATCAGTACTAGCTTACTTCATTGATTGTGTAACAAACATTGGAAGCACTTGCTGGATCTCAGCTGTGATACTTTGCTATATCCTCTCTATCCTTATGTATCACTAAAGCATTAGCTCCGATGGCTCCTTATTTTAAGTGTTATTTTCCCATCAGTTTCCATTGTATATTCCCAGTGTGTCCAATTGCTATGATATCAATTAAGAGTAAATTTGGTTTATTAAATAGCCACTTCAAGACCACTATTGTTTTCCAACACCTGCTACCAAATAAGTGCTTTTTGTCAGGAAGACAAAAGACATTTACAACTTATATTTTGTTCTTGAGATAATTACAGTGCTCAATTTGAATCTTATATATACAGTATCTCACAAAAGTGAGTACATCCCTCACATGTTTGTAAATATTTTATTATATCTATTCATGTGACAACACTGAAGAGATTACATTTTGCTACAATGTAAAGTAGAGAGTCTACAGCTTGTATAACAGTGTAAATTTACTGTCCCCTCAAAAATAACACACAGCCACTAATGTCTAAACCACTGGCAACAAAAGTGAGTACACCCCTAAGTGAAAATGTCGTTGTTTGATGGCGGCAGGTCAGCTCTCCATAGCTGTATGGCGGCTCGGGCAGGCGCAGTTGCAGGCAGTAGCGCCCTGCCGCCAGCACGCACTCACTCCCACTGCATGCTGCATGAGCATGCTCGGGGGTCGAGCAGACTCGATGTCTGTCGGCGAGCCGCAATCACCTGTTACAAAGGCAGAACGGGGATTCGCCAATGTAAACATAGTGGATTCCCATTCTGTCAGGGACTTGCAACAGATCTAATGTTCCCAGTGATCAGGAACAGTTAGATCTGCCATGTCCCTGCCAGCCCAGCCCCCATGCAGTTATAACGCCCCCAACAGGTTAACCCCTTCCCTGCCAATGACATTTATACAGTAATCAGTAAAAATACTAGAGCGCTTGGGACAGCCATATAATAGTGAACCAAAAATTATCTTAAAAAGAAGGGAACCAAGAAGTAATAAAAACTAATTTATTCTTGGTTGTGAGCATCACACTTGAAAAACACATAAAAAAACACATAAGAAGCAATAAAACCAGTCAAGAAAAATGCATCCTTAAATTCCTATGTGATTGAAAATTAAAAACCTTAGAAGTTTCAGATGTGGACGTGGGTAATTGCCATGGTGAACAGAGAGGGGCTGATGTTGGTTGGCACCCTCAATAGCCTCGTGGAAAACCGACAACCAAAAGTTGGACGATCTGAAACCATGGACAGAGTGTGTGGTAGGGATGCGAATGGTTATGTTGCTGGCTGGGGTGACACTGACAACGCGCAAAGCTATGGTGTACTAGTGGAGCTCTGTGGGAGCCGGACATCTTACCCGATGGACGTGAGGAGCGATGGCCAGGAGGAAGGTGCTGCTAGCCAGGTGCGCTGGTGGTTGGAGCAGATGGGGAGCAAAGAACTGCCATGTTCCTCCTGTCCCTGTGGAGTAAGGTTGCCGCGCCTGGTCTAGAAGGAGGTGCGGGGATGATACCCGGTGGGACAGAGAGCTCCTCTCCACTCTCCTGTGAGGTCTGCTGCACCACGCCATGGCTGGAGCCAGCCGGTCACGTGTGAGTGACGTGTGGATCACGTCAATGGAGAGGATTTCCCCTGGTTGTTGAAAGAATGGAATGCAGTTGGCTCAACCTGCAAGGAACACAGGAAGATCACGGAGGAGGGAACTGTCCTGTCACAGTGACGACATGTTTCGTGCAATTAGCACATTGTCAAGTCCTGTGACAGGTAGGGACCGGGGGGTATATATGTGACTGGGAGTGATCAGGTATAATTGTCAAGAAAATTAACCCTTTATTGTGTGGGCACCAGAGTTAAGCAGCGACACACTGACCATCCAGAAACACCCTGGAAAGGTAAATGGACCACAATACTCGCCCAATAAACTGGGTATTGGGCATGTGTAGTGGTGCCTAGAATTATATATATGAAATAAACTAAAATTAAGTTAAATTTAAAAGCCAAAGTGTAATCATGGCTCAAGGTACCTATGGAGCACAATAACTGGAGAAACATATAAGGTTATATGAACAAGCAGTGTGAATGAATCAATGTGTGGCAATAATGATGACACTAATGTGAAAAAAAAAGGGAAATCAGATGAATAATGGTTAGATGAGATGATTTGTTTCGATCTCTTTGTTTAATCCTTGGGGAGCAAGGGTATTTAATTTAAATATCCAGAATGCTTCCTTCTTGCAAAGTAGTGCAAACTTGTCATTGAATGTTAGACACTTATCTGTGATTTTTTCAATAACCAGGACCTCCAAGCATCTGATGTCATGGTTATGGTGGATAAGAAAATGGTGGGGTACACTGTGTTAGTCGTCACCTTTGTGTATAAGTCTTTTTTGTTCCCCTATCCTTTTCCGGAGGGGGTGAATAGTTCGACCAACGTAGAGTAAATTGCAGGGGCATCTTAAGACATAGATTGCGAAGTCCGAGGAACATGTAATAAACTGCCTGATATGGAACTCATGTCCTTTGGAATCCAACACACTGGTCTTCCCATGTTTTATAAACTGACTTGTCAGACAGGCTCGTTTCCGACACTGAAAAATACCCGTCCTGTTGTCAAAGAATGAGCGTATATTTTCTGATCTAGTGTCACCATTCAGTTTCACCTTACTTGGGGCCAGGATGTTTTTTAATATTTTAGCTTTCCTGAAAGTGATTTCTGGGACGTCCGGTATCAGCTCCTTGAGTTTAGGATACAATTTCAGGATCTTCCAGTGGTTGCAGATTATTTGCAAGATTTTTTTGTATTGATCATTATATCCAGTAATGAATCAAATACCAGTTTGGCCATGTTTTTTTTTTGTTGTTTGACTATTGCTGTTTCCTGTGTCATGTATTTCTTGAAAGCTTCCTCTATGAGGGATTCTGGGAATCCTTTTTCCAAGAATTTATTGGCCAGCAGTTTCCCCTGGTCTACGTAATCTTGTTGTTTGGTGCAATTTCGTCTTATCCGTCTGAATCGGCCACCTGGAATGTTTCTCCGCCAAGATGGATGGTGGCAGCTGGTATAATGGAGGTATGGGTTGCCACTTGTAGGTTTACAGAAATTGGAAGAGATTATTGTATTGTCCTCATGGGATAGTTCTAAGTCCAAGAATACTAGTTAGTTCCGTTGATTACGCGGTTAAAACTAAGCCCCAATTTATTACTGTTACAATGGGCGACGAAGGAGTCAAATTCGTCAACCGTACCACTCCAGATGATCTGGGATTTATCCAAGGCAGCATCCAGTACAACGGCAACATCCAATTGATACACAGAGTTCACAGACACTCTTGGGCATCACCACCTCCTTTTAACACGATTTTGATGTAACTTGTTGGTCCAAATTCAAGGGAGCCCCTTCTCCAGAAACTACATGAGCTACCTATATGAAGCGGTTCAACATAATTTTCTCGAAAGCTTAACAATTTATTAAGGTTGATTATAAGGTTGTTTTTTTTTCCAATAATTTTTATTGAATTTTCAAGAAAATACTGAAAACAATAGTACTGTCAAATACAAAATGAGGTAAAATACAAAGCTTATATCGCTGAATCAATCATTAGTACATAAGTATTTTAGATGTTTCACTAGATATCAGACATCGGTTATAAGATTATTGCTATTGAAGTGGCCGGTGCGTCCCCTCCCACCTCTAGACACCCCAAGGGGAACATGCTGTGTCCTGTGGTGGAAGGCGACGCATCCAGCACGCCCATTTATTATTAGTTGCTTTGTATGAAAACAAAATACCTTGAAGTACACATCCAATTCAGCTTATACATAGGTCCATTGCCGCAGGCTACACGGAATTGGAGAAGTGTTGCTCCTGGATTTTTATCCTTAGAAGTGTCACTGTCAACAACTGAGCATTTACTTATAGTATCCCTCGTATTAACACGGTGAGGGATTTTAGATGAGTTAGTGAGAGTGTGGTCATTTAGGCGCTCAGTATCGCAAGGAAGCAAACTGGTTAGGTTTTGTGTGTCTAGAATATTTGTCGGACATCGGGATAGGTACTTATGTTTATTAGTTTTGGGGATTTCATAAGCTCAAGTGCATGGGTCGAAATTACATTGGTTGTGATGGTGTCTAGCAGACCTGCTGCTAGTCTTTACTTTAGTTTGATTCTGTGGGGCATTCTTAAATCTTTGTTATAGTAATATGGAGATTGGGGATTATAGAGGGATTTATGGATAGAATATGTGGGTCCTAGTGTGGATTTAAGATATTGTGTTTGCTATTGTCATGGATTGTTTGATTCTTTTCCGTTTGTTCTAGTGACCTGGGACTTTTCGTTCGTACTTGGGGGGGAATAAGCCTCCTTACTGACCTGGGTACGGAGCGCTTCCTCTTTTGAGACTATCATTGCTTCCTGAGTACTAGAGCTCAGAGATGTGTCTTGTGGTTTTGGTGGGGTATTTGCTCCATTAATTAAGGTTTGTATTGGAGAATTTTGTGTACTCTGTGGTGTTTTTGAAGTGTGTCCAACATGCCCAGATTTTATTATGTTTCGAGATGTTGTCATGGGATATCGCTATCAATTCTTCCATGTCTGCTATTTTATTTATTCTATGGAACCACTCTTTAATTGTGGGTTTGGCATTTGTGCCCCATAGAATAGGGATGCACAGTTTGGCTGCATTTAGTATGTGCATTGCTAGGGATCTAAAGTATAGGCATTGGGGTAGCACAGTGTGGTGCAAAAGTAGTTGTGCTGGAGAAAACTCTAGGGGCACAGCAGTAATTGCCGTGGTTATTGAGTGTACTTTTTCCCAGAAGGGTTGTAGGACTGAGCAGTTCCACCAGATATGTATGGGGGAGCCTTTTGTTGAGTTGCACCTCCAGCACAGGCTGGATACATTGGGTTTGAATTTGTGGACCACTGTGGGGACTCTGTACCAGCGATTGAGTATCTTGTATCCATTCTCTTGGACTGATATGTTTATAGATCCTCTGAGTGTCTTGTTATATATGCATTCTTTTTGTTTTTCTGAGAGGGTAAGGGAGAGCTCTGTTTCCCAGAATTGGCAAGGATCATGTTTTGTGTGTTGTGCCTCTATGAGTAAGTTATAAATGCACGAGATGACTTTTCTTTGGGGTTTTTGTTCTGAACACAAGGATTCAAACGCTGTGGGTTGTCTGGTGTATAGTGGTTTGGTTTTGGGGTTTGTAAGGAAGTGTCTGATTTGGAAGTATGTCCATTGAGGTAGGCTTTGGTGTTTCATGACGCTTGTTAGGTTGTTTTTGGTTTTGAAGTTGCCTTCATGAAAGAAATGTTTGGCTAGGACATGTTTGTGAGGCCAAGAGCTTTTTAGAAAATCTGGAGACATACCTGGTGGGAACTCTGGATTCATTTGAATTGGGGTTAGTGGGCTTGGGATGGAGGATATATCAATTTTTTATGCGCTAAGTGGAAGTAGCGTAATGTTGGGCCTATGAGTGGGTGTTCCGTAGCTCGAGTTAGGGCATATTTGTGGGGTAGCCATGGACTTGTGTCAAGTGGGATATCTCCAATAGAGTTTTCTAGGGTCACCCATTGTTTTGAGGCAGTGTGGACGTTCCAATCTACTATTCTAGCTAGGAGACAAGCCCCTTGGTATTTTTGTAGGTCTGGGAGACCAATGCCTCCTTTATGTTTTGGGAGTGTTAAGCGTTCATAGTTAATCCTTGGGTGTTTGTTGTGCCAGATTAAGCTGGTGCAAAGTGCTTTGTATTGAGCAAAGAAGGAGGTGGGTAGTGATATAGGAATCGTCTGCATTAAGTACAACAGTCTGGGGAGGACGTTCATTTTTATTATAGCTGCCCTCCCGCACCACGAAAAAGGCTGGTGGTTCCACTTTTGTAGGTCTTGTTTAATCTTTGAGATGACCTGGCCAAAGTTGAGGGGGTACAAGTCTGAAAGATCTGATGGTAGTTTTATTCCCAGGTAAGTGATTGATTTCTTTTCCCAGGTGGATGGGAAATGGCACTTGCAGTGATCTACTTGTTCTTTTGTTAGGGATACATTCAGTGCGTAGGATTTATTGAAGTTGATTTTTAGGTTAGATAATTTTTGAAATTGTGTGAATACTTGTAACAAATTTGGTAGAGTGGTGTGGGGTGCGGATAGGAACAAGAGTATATCGTCCGCGAATGCTGCTATTTTGTATTCAGGTCCGGCTATTGTGATCCCCTTTATGTTTGGGTTCTGTCTAAGATGGTTCAAAAATGGTTCTAGGGTGAGGATATATAGGAGCGGGGATAGAGGGCATCCTTGGCGGGTTCCATTTCTGATGGGGAAGGCATTTGACAGTCGGCCATTGACTTTTACTTGGGTCAACGGGTTGGAATAAAGTGTCATGATCATCTGAAGCATTTTACCTCCTATGCCTATCGCTTTTAATGTTTCCTCCATGTAGTCCCAGGCCGCCCTATCGATTGCCTTCTCCGTGTCAAGTGATAAGACGAAACCCGATTGTTTAGATGTAGTTAGATGGGAGTGGATATTCATGGCTTTGATTGTGTTGTCTCTAGCTTCTCGGCCCGGTGTGAATCCTACTTGATTGGTAGATATAAGTGTAGGGAGATGTGGAAGAAGTCTATTAGGCAATACTTTGGCAAATAGTTTGGTGTCTATATTGAGAAGGGAAATGGGGCGATAGTTGGATACTAGTGTGTGGTCCTTCCCTTCTTTAGGTAATACTGTAATGTGTGCATCGAGAAGGCGATGATTGGGTAGCAAAGGGGATGAGAGGGAATTGAATGCTTTTAGTAATGGTGTCTTAATCGTATCTAGGAAGGTTTTGTAATATACTGCGGTAAATCCGTCTGGACCCGGGCTTTTTCCGGCTTTCGTCTGATTTATGGCTAGAGTGAGATCTTCCATGGTTATGGGATGTTCTAGGGATTGTCTCGTGGTTTGATCTAAAGTAACCGAGATATTTTGGGACAGAAAGTCTTTAATGTCCGAGGTCCTAGGTGTGGGTGGTACTCCAGGTGGGTTAGAAGTGGGGATGTTGTATAGGTTGTGGTAGTATCTCTCAAAGTTAGCTGCTATGTCAATGTTTGTGGTGGCAGATGTACCGTCGAGGTTTTGAATTTTCCGTATAGTGTATCCTGCTTTCCTGGCTTGTAAGGCTCTCGCTAGAAGGGCACCGCTTTTATTACTGTGTTCGTAATATAGTTTATTTATAAGTGAGAGTTTCCTTTTGGTTTTAATGTTGAGTTCCTCTAGTAGCAAAGATCTCGCCTTTGTTAGTTCTTGCAGTACTCGGCCCGCTTGGGTTTTCTTGTGTTTGTTTCCCAGGGATTTAATCTGGTTTATTAGGTTTTGGATATGTTCCTGGTGTTGGCGTTTACGTTTGGCGTGGAGAGAGATAAAGTCTCCTCCTATGGTGCATTTGTGGGCCTCCCACTGTGTCAGTGGGTGTGCATCTGGAGTGTCATTGAGTCTAAAGAAAGATTCAATGTTTGCTTGGATCAGATTCATGTTGGTTTGGTCTGTTAGTAAGGAAGCGTCAAGTCGCCAAATTCTGTTTTTTTCCTGATATTCTGGGAATGTGAGTTGTATGGAGATGGGGTGATGGTCTGATAGATACATGGGCTCAATTGTAGAATGATTCAAAAGGTGCAGGTCTCGTTGGGTTATGAAAAGGTAGTCCAATCTAGAGTACCTGTTGTGTGGTATGGAGAAATGTGAGTAATCCCTGTCTTTGGGATGTAGGGTGCGCCAGGTATCATGTTTCAGAAGGTCATGCAGTTGTATGTGTATTTGGCGGAGCGCTCGGTATGGTATGGAAGATGTGCCAGTGGATGAGTCTAATAGCGGGTTAAGTGGGGCATTGAAGTCCCCTCCCAGTATCACCATTCCTGTTTGGAATGAAGAGAGGATGGAGGCTATCTTTACGAAAGAAAGGAACCTGTTTGGTGTTTGGGGCATATATATTGGCCAGGGTAATAGGCGTGTCTTTAAATGTGCCTTTAAGGAATAGAAATCGCCCTTCTGGGTCTTCCATGGAGTCTGTGATCTCTATGGGGCAGAGCTTGGATAAGAGTATGGATACTCCCTTGGATTTGGCTATTTAGGAAACCATAGCACATGTTAGTGTGTGTCAGTTCTAGATCATGATGCTGTTTACTCCTGTTTTCATGTAATTCCATCGGGTCTAGATTCTCTGTTAACGTGTGGCCCTGTGGGATGTCATAGTGATCAGTGTTTGTCTGTCTGTGAGTGTATGGTACTTTTTAGTGTTGTCCTGGTTGTGTCGTGTAGGTGTCAGAATAAGTGAGAGATTACTTGTTTGGTACTAATAGAGGGGGGGGGGGTAGTTCCTTACATTCCGTAGGGAACATGATTTGTGCTGCTTGTTGTGTCTATGTGCTCTC
>BLSH010230467.1:140178-222917 GCA_018402905.1 Glandirana rugosa
ACAGTCACCCTCTGGAGTTCTTGGGTTACGGTTGAACGTCGGTCAGTAGTACCCAGTGGTCTGACATTGCCCAGAGACCCTGTGGCCTCGACTTCAGTGAAACCAGTCTGCTAATAACTGAACATCTGTTCTGCACACATCTGCAAAGTGTGTGTGAAACTACAGCATAGAGAAGAACAGGTATATGGTTTCGCTCTGCTAGAGTTTCAAACCCAGTTTGTAGATGTTTGCAGAACAGTGATATGATATGAACCTTAGGGAGTCCAGATGTTTCCGAGGGGGTGTCTTCAGCAGGGGCATATTAGGAGACAAGGGTCCCCAAGTCAGCACCCAGCAACACAGCAGTGGGAATCTCCTCAGAAACTCCCACCTCTCTCATCCCACTCCCAGTACCCCAATCAATGTACACATAGGCTCGGGGTATGCATCTCCAGTGAGGGTGAGGAACTTCTCGGCGATGATGTCCGTTTCTTCTATCACCTCTGGTCTGACCAAAGTGACTTCAGCTCCGGTGTCCCAGAGACCCGTTACAGTCTGGTGACCCATGATGACTGGCTGCAAGTTGGCATTGGGTTCTTGAGGTCTCCCACTGACAAACAGCACGGCGGAAGGGTTCCTGGCCGGGTGGCCAGATGATGTTGTCTTCTTCTGCTCCATACACTGTGTTCACAGATGGCCAGGCTTGCCACAGGTGTAACACTTGCGGTTATCAGTCAGGGTGGGTTTTACGCCAGGGACTGCAGTTTCAGACCGCTGAGAGGCTTGGTTGGCCAGCAGAGGAGGGGTTGCCACATGCGATTTCCTCACTTTCCAGCCATTCGGTGGAGCTTTGTGATGGTCCGATGCCCGAGTACTGATAAAGGTATCGACCAGGTCTGCTCCGGCTTGAGCAAAACCGTGCTTCCGCTCTAGCACCGTCTGATGTCTGGAGGACAGATGTGCAGGAGCTGATCTTCAATCATGAGATCTTTCAGGGCCTCAAAAGAAGTTGTTTTCAGGCCCCTAGTCCACTGTTGGAATGTGATACATAAATGGCTTACCACATCCATATAAGAGTCTCCAGGCCCTTTTTGCAGGGACCTAAACCGTTTTCGGTATACTTCAGGGGTTAATTGATACTTCTGAAGGATTGCTGCCTTTATGGCTTTGTAATCTCTGTCCTGCTCCGCTGGCAGGCCGACATACGCGTCCAGGGCCTTGGTGTCAGGTACCAAGCCCATTGTGCTGGGGGAAAATGGTACTGACGGCAAGTTTTTTCAAACTACAGTAGATACACATCGATGTCACTGTCCTTTTCCATGACTGGAAATTTAGTGGCTGGGCTTGCAGGCAGAGAGGTGTCCCTGTGCTCTAGAGATCCGAGGTTCTGAGCCTGTCTGTGCTGCTGTTGGAGTCTCAACATCTCCAATTTGTGCCGATGATCAGCCTCCCTCTGCACAGCTTCTCTCTCAGCCCGGCGTTCTGCAGCCTCCCTCTCAGCCTGGCATTCCAGAAACTGCAGATACATCCCAGTATCCATTTTGCTGATGCACTGGAGTGTTTCCTGCATTTTAGGAGAGTCTCTGCTGTTTGCAGGCAATCTGGGTCCACCCTGCTCCTGCTGCGGCCCAGAAGGGACAATCAGTATGATTCCCATTTAAGTTCCTCTTTGCTCATCCTGTGAGGTCGTTGAGTCTGAACCACTTGCCTCTGGAGTATCGGAAACCCCTTCAGCTTCAAGTTTCCCAGAGTTCAGGTCTGCTCAGATATCATACTCCTGTAGGGCCTTTATCATGTCTTTACAAGATTTGTTACTGGCATCAAGGACTCTTGTAGTACACTCAGCAGTCAGGCAATCTTTGCTCATCTTCTTATGCCCTGATGGCCGAGACATTTTGCAAGCAGAAAAGATAGAACAGAAAGCAGAGAAAGAAAGGAGCTGTAGGAAGGAGCTGTTGATGTATATCTCTTTAAAAACAAAAATATGCACCAGCTTGTCTCTAAGGACTGTTTCCAAAAAGGTAACAATCCTTCAGTGCAGACCTAGTTCCTAACAATGCACTGAATGCTCTTAAGGCAAAACTATCTGACCGCTGCAAACCAGTATGTGACGAAAGCGGGTATCAGATCACCGCCCTCCTCAATGACGGGCAACAGAGGACCCCCCTGATCTAACACTGCACTTGTCATGCACATAACAATGCCACTCTCAGCTGCTTTCAGCATAAAGATTTCCCAGTTTGCAGGACCACCGTCTAAATGCCAGCAGCCTGAGAGCGATTGTTACCGGGCTATTTCAAACAATTAACCCGATCTCTGACACCTCCAAACATCAAACAGATCATTATTATAAAAAAGAAAACAGGATCTATGTTTAAGACATGCATGGGAATGTACAGTAGAACCGGGTCGCCAATAGAATTGAAGCATCTGGCAACAAGGGGTGTTTTATTTTCAGAATTGTTTTTGACAAAAGCAACCTGTTTGGTGTTTAGGGTGTAAATGTTAACCAGTGTAAACAACACATCATTCAATATCAAAAGAGAATAATATTGCGGCCATTATCGTCTTCTACTTAAGAAATGAGCTGAAAGGTGAGAGAAGCTGCTATAGCTATAAGGACACCAGATTTTTCCTTCTCCGAGTTAGCAATAAAAACAAGTTCTTCAGATAAAGCTGGAGTGCTTTGCATTGCAAAAAATGTGTTTCTTCTAGGAAAAGAACATCCCTGTGTAAGGAGTGATTGCTCTTATTTAGTTCTCTCCACTGATACCCTAGTGTTGCCAGGCTCATAGTGGCAAACAGAATAATCAAATGTGTAGAATGAACTGTTGACTACGAGTTTGCAGTGGAAGCGTAAGAGGGAAGTGTGACGAACGCGGGTATCAGATCTCTGCCCTCCTCACCGACGGGCAACCGAGGACCCCCCTGATCTAACACCTCACTTGTCACAAACGTAACAATACCACTCTCAGCTGCATTCAGCACAAAGATTTCCCAATATGCAGGACCACCGTCTAAATGCCAGCAGCCTGAGAGCAATTGTCACCGGGCTAATTCAAACAATTAACCCGTTCTCTGCCATCACCTCTTAAGGAGCCAGAGGAGCTCAGAATTTCAGCAATACCAGTATTTCAGAATAACCCCCTGTAACACACGCTGTCACCGCAGACAGGTATATCCAGATGTGTTATTTTAAAAACAGTAGCGCTCTTCAAAGGAACAGATTTGTGATAGTTGCATTAAGAGCTTTAGGGACAAAATTAACACTTTTCAAAATAAGGTTTAATAATGAAAAGGTTTTAGGTGCAGTAAAATATTTACAGAACAATAAAGAAAAAATTATAAAAACAATGAGACAAAATTACAGCAAAGAAGAAGCAGAATAAAATACTTGCTTTTGAAATGTCTGTGACTAATCAGTGTTTCTAAGGTGATATCCTGGTTCTCTGATGTTGCTTCATTGATGGAAATTGAGAACTGGCAATTGATCTTAGCAATCCCTTTTTCTCTGGTTGACAAGGGTGGGGCCATATACCCCTGACCATTCACATGAGTGGGCGGCTTCTTAGACAATGCCCAGGGCGGCCTTTGAGATACACGCTTTCTTAATTCACATGTTGTGTATGAAAAAACATATTTCAAGATTGGGCAGCCTGGCAAATCTCACAGTAAGAAATTCAATCCCAGAACATTGAGGGCTTTCAATTAAGTCCACGCATGAATGTGTTGTGATATAAGGGGACCCTGGGAAGGGAATACACTAGTTCTATCCCTTCTTGGGTAAAAGGGGGGAATGTTTATACTTGAATAATCCAGGCCAAAATTCTATATTCAAATATGTATGTTTTATCACTATGGCATGCTCCTAACTGAAGTTATGAATTGATAGTAAGTTTTTCTACCTTTTCATGTTGGTTCAGGGTTACTGAAAAGGTCGCAACTGGCTAAAAAGATTTATGGCCCTTTCATTATCTGGGCCTGCCGATAAATCTGATTTAGGGGTTTATGATCGGGCCTGCAACAACATCTCCTTAGACTTCTTTGTGCCTGTCCAAGGCCCAGAAATTCCTGAGTTGTTGGGAGCGGTGGGGAATGAGGAGTTTTGTCCTACATTCAAACTTTAATGGCTGACTGTCACAAAATGGCTGCGAAGTTTGAGCATCCCTGCCCATGATATCATTACTTTGTGTGTGTCTCACACATGATGTCATCACAGGAAGCAGCACAGAAGCTTTACAAAACTGCAGAAATAATAAAAATGTAAAATGTTAGTAGAAACATAGGGGCATTAAGAACAATTCTGGTAGAATTACCAGAAAACTTGTGCAATATGATCATTGCCAAACTATGGGGGAAATATGAAAACAGATATTAGAGTTAGTCTCTACTTCTTGAATATAGGTCCTGAGATGTGATCCAGAGGATCCAGAGATAGTGGCCTCAGATGGGAGAGGTTCAGGCAGACCACTGATTGTGATCAGGACCAGTCCATGGGATGTTTATGCGGAGGTAGTTTATCAGGGAGTGGAGTATCAGGATTATCCACTCTTTAAGCAGCTTTAGACCTTTCTCCAGGGAGCGTACATTATAGGTCTTGTGTTGCATTTTTTATCAGCAATTTGGTGGGATGTCCCGATTTATATGGGATGTTATGAGTACAGAGATCTTATATCAGCATAAAGAATTTCTTCCTTGTGCGTATCTGCCAACCCTATAGTTTGTATAGAGGGTGATACCAGATCATTTTCAGATAGAGAGGGGTTCTCTTGGGTCGCTTTCATCCCTTTTTCTTTAATGTGAAAAAAATGGAGGACATCCTATTGGGCCACGTCGGGCTGAAATTAGGGCCTCGGAATACAGTGAGCTACATCAATAAGGAGATTCATTGATTTTTTTGCAGTTTACCATGCTCCATGGTCATTATGGGCATGACATATGTCACCAATTTTGTCTTTGACATGGGAAACTCTGAGAGACAGATCTTGTACAGCTGAAGTGGCACCAGTAAGTATTCCTGACATGTCAGTATGGAGAGAATCTCCCAATGAAAGTAGCATATTTTTAATATCAGCTAGAGAGACAGGCTGGGAGGACACTAGGAAGTCCTCTACTGGAGGCATGGAGGTGTTTAAGACAGAGCTAGTGGTGGGGTTGCTGTGGCTGAGTCCCCCCTTCCTGCCCCTTCCTGCATTCCATTGCCTTGGTTGGGCTATGGGTGGATGGGCTGTCAGATGGGGATGACTCATCATTATCATGCTGTGTTGGCAGGGAGCCCATACCACTGTACTGTGGAGCTGATGTGTCAGCATGTAGTCTGGTGCAGTTTACAGATGAACTGGAGTGCTTATTAACTCTCTTTGGCCTGACGAGGCAGCTGTGAGGAGCCCTATGCTGCTGAGCAGGGTTTCAGCCAGGTCCCATGTGGCTAGGATAATTGCTTCGATGTGCTCTTCTCTTCTCTAGGAGCTCTTTCACTTAGCAATCTCAGACTGCGATTGGCCATGCCCCGGGAGCCAGATGTAAATAGTTCTTGCCACTTCCTGGGCTAAAAGGCAAGTTATTGTCAAAAATGACATGGGGTAGGCACTGTCCTTGAGGGGACATGTACCAAAGCAAAAAAAAAACTGCACTGGCCGACAACCATTGACAGCACAAAGCTGTCAAATATATAATAGCAGAAGTAATACTGATTTACACAGTGAGTTGAAGTGGAAAAAATGTTCCCTAGTTATTTTTGGTGCACATCAATTGCCACTTCTAGTTGCCTGGAGTTGTTAACCACTTCATCCCCAGAAGGATTTCCCACTTTAGGACCAGAGCACTTTTTGTGATTCGGCACTGTGTCGTTTTAACTGACAATTGCGCAGTCATGCGTCTTTGTACCCAAACAAAATGTGCGTCCTTTTTTTCCCACAAATAGAGCTTTCTTTTGGTTGTATTTGATCACCACTGCGTCATTTCTGATCGCCGCTATAAACAAAAGAAGAGCGACAATTTTGCAAAAAAAAAACACATTTCTTACTTTTTGCTAAAATACAAATCCAAAAAAAATATAAAAAAACATTATTTTCCACCGGTTTTGGCCGATTTATATTCTTCCTCATATTTTTGGTAAAAAAATCGCAATCTGCGTTTATTGATTGGTTTGCGCAAAAGTTGCCACGTTTACGGATGATGAGAATTAATTTCTGGGGTTTTTATTTTTTTTATTTTTAACTAGTAATGGCGGCGATCTGCGATTTTTAGCGGTACTGCGATATTGCAGCGGACATATCGGACCATTGTGACACTTTTTTGGGACCATTGGGCTATAAAAATGCACTGATTACTGTGTAAATGCCATTGGCAGTGAAGTGGTTAACCTGCGGGGGGCGCTCTAAGGGTTAACTGTGTTCCCTGGGCGTGTTCTAACTGTGTGTGGGCTGCCCTGGCTGGGGGAAGGGAGTGATCACGGTTTCCATATAGAGGAAGCCTGTGATCACAGCCCTTCCCCCTCTAACAGAATGGAGATCCGTGTTCACTTACACGGACCTCTGTTCTTTCACTGCGGGGGGGGGGGGCATCGCGGGTAGCTGACGGCGATTGAGTCCACCCTACCCGCACCCTGCCCCCCCCAACACAGTGAGAGATATCGCAGCCGCTGTCACATGACGGCGGTTTGCAATATCGAGCCACTCTGTCGCCGCCAGACTGCGGTCGGCGGACAGCAAGTGGTTTGACTACTCCTCATTACAAAATCTGAAACAATGTTAGATATACTGAAATGAATTTTAAATCATATGTTTTCCTCATAACTGATACATAAGTATTAAATCCCTTCACAAAATCAATATTAAAGAAAATCTATTGTCTGGGTAAAAGTGATACACTAAATAGTTTCTGTTATAATAACCATTAATTTTCATAAGTATCAGAAATATACTTTCTTGGTTGTATTCCATGGGTTTTAAAGCATATACATGTGATGGGAATTGTGCAGCTTCCAATACTATTTATAATTCTCTTTGAGTTTCTTATTTTCAAGAACCTGCTTGTACAGCCAAAGGCTCTTAGTGAATGTAATGTGGAGTCACAGCACATCACTGAATTGCACTCTACTCCAGTTACTATTATGAGGGAAAATGAAAATCAATAACAATGGGAAATCTTATAGCATCGATGGAATTATAGACAGCACATGAAGACTTCAGATTCCTGATTATTGTTGCATTTTTCACCTCAAAACATTACAACATCTAATAAGTTACAGTATATTTTTCTAGTTACTGTATGTATTGCTAATACTCCTAGCGGTTTAAGATAAGTGTTCCACACTGTCATGAAGATCACTGCAAATTCCTCTTTAATCTGTGGTCATTTTTCCACATACATCTATTATCTGCTCAAGACTTACGCTACCACTATCTCCCAGAGCGCAGGTGCAAGCTAAAGTGTAAAAATGACATACGAAAAAGGTCAGAGTTTATGCCAACAATTCCAACAGGGGAAGACACCCAATTGGCTGGCGAAACATGTTGGGCGGGACTACAGGTTGACATCATTTCCATTCTGTGGAACCTTTTCTGGTTTTACTGCATATTTTTTATCTTTAGACAAGCTAGTGTAATATATTAGAGGAATGTTTTTATTTTAATAACATTTTTTACACTACGCAAGCCCCCCTTCTGTTCTTATACATGGTGGATGTGGCATGAGGAGTTGAGACCAAGGGACTGGAGGAGATTGCTGGTGGAATGGTGAAGGAGAGGTGTTGTGTAGCATTCTGAAAAGACCCGGGAGAGGAAAATCCACAAGCCTGGGAGACTTTGTTGCTGAAAAGCACAAAGTCAAAAGAATCTGGTGAGTAACACTGGGCACAAAGCAATGCATGTAGCACTCTGAAGCAGGAATAGCAGCACAGAAGCACTTTATATTGGAGCAAGTCATGTCTTAGAGCACTTGAAGCACAATGACACTTTGCAAGACAGATATATAATCATCCTTATATTTGTTGTGTGTGTTTAATTCTTTTGAACTGCATTGGGACATTTATTTTGTGGATTTTTTACACAAAATATTTTGTTTTTCCATTCGAGTTGTATATTTTGTGTTTAAGGCAGCATGATAGGGAGAGCGCTGTGAATAGGGATTTACAGTTCTAACAATTGCATATAGTTCCTAGCTTGGGTATTTGATGAGCAGCTGGCAGTCCCAGATTAACATTCATTTAAGTTATCATTATTGGAATAAACCCTGGCCTTGGAGTGGTGCTAAATCTATAGAGTATTTTCTAAGTGAAGACAACAAATTACCACTATAATAATTATAAACAAAAAAAAATAAAATAAAATCACTATATAATAAATATAAAGTGCAATAGATGAACAGAAATAAAAACAAACCGTTGTTGTCAATTCAAAATAACCACAATGGGCAGTGTTGCCAGAGTCCAGTGCAAAACGTGAACGCCGCAATAACAAATAAAGTTCTTAGTGAGGTGGGGAAATATTGCTTCAAAATCTGGTGATATTTAGACAATAGTGTAGTCCAGTGCTCAATTCAAAAACTCCACCACTATGTGCAATGGCCACTCACCTTATATTATAAAGTAACACACTTCAATTCAATCACAGGTCTCCATGGGGTGAATTTCACTCAGTAGTTGATGGTACTCAATTGGCCCACACATGGAATAAGAATGATAATCCTAATGGTGTAGTAATAATAACAGGTTTATTTAAGACAATGTAGAGACTTCCAGTTAAAATATCTGTTATGCTTCCAGCAATTGAGACAGCGGGGTCACACTGTAACAGAACGCTAATGAATCAATGAAGTGACTTCACCCGGCTCCTCACAATGCATTGCATCACTGACACATGACTTTCTCAAGGGTTGGAGGCTGGGTGACTATCGCCAGAATTTGGCTCCCATGCATGTGCCGAAGTGACGTCAGCGTGGTTCCAACCAATCACAGGACTGGAGCTTGCGCTGTGATTGGCCAGAGCCGCTGAACCTGGAACAAGCATGTCACCGGTCACAGCAGTGTGCGGGGACCGCTGCAACAGTTTTGTTCCAAGGTAAGTATTTCATAATGAGCTAGTATGCGATGCATACCAATTCATTATGCCTTTGTCTTGCAGGTTTTTTTCAGGAGAGTTTACAACCTCTTTAAGTTAATCCGGTTACCTCATGAACCACACATCCCTCACTTATAAATGTCTTTTATTAACCAATGCAATACAAACATTGATCTGATTTCTCAATGTGCATTTGAATAGGATTGTCTACTGCAGGGGAGGGCTGGCCCAGGGGGTAGGGTGGCAATTGCCCCCCAGGCCACCCTAACTTACATTTAAAATGGCCGATGGCTGCTGCCCGCTCATACTTTTTTTTTCTTGTGGAGGAAGGAAATAGGGCCCAGGGGCGCAGCCACCAACTAACTGCAGGCAAAGGGGGGGCGCCCAGGGCCGGACCTACCATGGATCCCGCTAGGCCCATTGGGTGGGCATGGATGGTGAGCTGATTCGGTGGTTCAATGGGCCACTTGACTGGACTTGCCCCCCAGGCCTACGGCTGCCAGCCCTCCCCTGGTCTACTGTAAGACAATGTTGACAATACTGATAATACTGTTATAGAAGCCCCACTGTTAAGGTGCCTGTAGGCATTAAACAAAGATCTGCCAATAAAAGCATTTTGGTTTCAAGGAAAATGTATTTTATGAACTGTCACTTTGTAAACCAATGTCTGGCAAATATCAGCTGAGAAGCTGATTGCCTTGCTTTGATTTTAAATGATTTTGATATTCATCTTATGTTATGCTAATGTACATAACAGAATTGAAGAACACCGGAAATACATTTGAAATATATTGAAATAAATAATATGTTATTTTACACCCAATAAACGTATATATATATACTGTGCACAGCTGTCTCAAAGTGACTACTATGACCAAGCGTATCTAAACAGTGTGTTTAAGATATGAAAGATGTATTACTAATGCTTTTATTATCAAACTTTACAAACAGCCATTTATGGGAAAAAATAAGTGGCAGTGGATTAGGGATTTATGATCCAGAACAACTGCTCTCCTATCTTGTTGATAGGAGAATGTGTGATCAATTTCTATGTAAACCACAATGTCTTTCTGTGGACATAGAGTATCCACTTGCTGACCAGGCCTTTTTCTGACACTTGTTGTTTACAAGTAAAAATCTTTTTTTTTTCTTTGCTAGAAAATGACTTAGAACCTACAAACATTTTATATAAATAAATATATATATATATATATATATATATATATATATATATATATATATATATATATATCAGAGGTTTTTGTGCATTGGTTTTCAAATGCATTTTTTGCAAAAAAAATACACTTTAATGAATTAAGAAAAAACATAATATATACCCCATTTTTTTGTATAGTATGAAAGATGATGTTACTTCTAGGAAATAGATATCCAACATGTCATGCTTTAAAATTTCACATGCTTGTGGGAAGGGCACCAAACTACTGTATTTAAAAATCTCCATAGGTAACACTTTAAAAATGTCTACAGGTTACCAGTTTAGAGTTACAGAGGAGGTCTAGTGCTATAATTATTGCTCTCACTCAGACATTCACCTCACATGTGTGGTGTGAAAACCGTTTGCATATATGACCTATGTATCCATTGACCACTATGCGGAAGCACAAGGGGAAAGGGGCACTTTAACATTTTTAAATGTATTTTATTACTTTTTTAATTTTTACACTGTCCCTTTAAAAAAAAAACCTTTTTATTGCTATCGCAAGGAATGTAAACATCCCTTGCAATCACAATGCAGCATGAGAGGTCCTCTTTATGGAGAAATCTGGGGTCTAAAAGCCACAGGATCACTCTTTTTGGATACACAATGCAGAATGTTTCTTTACAGGAAAAGGCTGCTAATTCCGACACTCTTCTGGCCTTCAGGAAGAGCAGATTGATTGTTAGAAAGCCAGAAAGTGTACATGATTCCGCCGGGCCAAATGGGGGCTGCAACAGTGCCTTTAGGACCATGCCCAAGTCCCAGGTTGGGATGAGGCTCCTCCTTGGGGGTCACACCCTTATTGTGGCTCTGAGGAACTGCTTTAGTAAAGGCTCATTAGCCCATCTATGTGTGGTGAAAGAAGACAAGGCCGACACCTGCACTTTAACAGAGTTATATGCCAAGCCAACATTCAGAGCCATTTTCAGAAATTCTAATTCGCAATAGTTTGAGTTAATGGGGAGAAACTGTTGGATGCAAAGTCTGCAAACCTTCTCCGAATTCTGGAGTATGTGGTATTTGTTGTAGCCTTCTTTGCCCCCAGTAATGTAGCGACTACTCCTTCTGAAAGGCCTTGTGCATGCGATGTGGCCGATTCAACAGCCAGGCCATCAGCTGCAGTCTCCCTGGATTCGGGTGAATCCATGTCCTTGCTGTAGTAGATCCCTCCTGAGAGGTAGGTGTACTGGAGGGGGTGACGCCCTCTGCAAGAGCAGAGAAAACCCTGGTCTACTAGGCCAGAAGGGTACAATTATGATGGCATGCACCTCCTCCACAATCTTCAGCAAAGCCCTCATGATTAATGGGATTGGAGGAAACAGGTACACTAGGAGGAACTGCCATAAGATTGAGAAGGCATCCTGGGCTATCACCTCGTTTTATCTGAACTTTGCAGTGAACTCTGGCACCTATGCATTCCCTGGTGTCGCCATCAGGTCTATTCTGGGTATCCCCCCTCTGGCAAAGATTGGTTGAACATAGTGTCCGTTGACTGACCATTCTCCATTGCTGGGAACCTCTGGCTCAGTTGGTCTGCTATCTGGCCAGATCAGACTCCGTCGCCCCCCTACTGGAACCCAGATCTTCTGGTCCAATGACCAGCCATCTCATTGCCCCAGGAAGGACATCTGAAGAGCTCTCATGTGGAACCTTGCCTACGGTACCGCCAGGATAGCTGTGGTGAATATCCCCAACATCGTCATACAGTTTTTTGGCGATAATGTCTGAGCCCCCATCACCCTGTAGACACATGCTTTCAGCTCAGTCACTCTGTGATATGGTAGAAGAATTCATCCTAACTGTGTCAAATACTATGCCTAAATACTCCATCCATTAAACAGGAGGGAGGTTGCTCTTTTGACTGTTTATCAGCCATCCAAAGTTGGACAGGATTCCTATTACCTTGTCACGCTGTAGCGCAAGCTGCTCGCTTGAATTTGCAATGACCAGGATGTCGTCTAGATAATGAAAAATGTTTAGCCTCTGTAAATGGACAAATGCTATGGTCGCCGACAGGATCTTGGAGAAGACTCTGGGTGCTGTGTTGATGCTGAAGGGCAAACATCTGAATTGAAAATTCCTCTCCTGCGAATCTGAGGTATCTCTGACGGTGTTTGTGAATGGGGACATGTAAATAGGCATCTGCCAAATCGATTGAAATTAGCCAATCTCCTGGTTGCACTACTGATATTGTATATACTGGCTCCATCCTGAATCTTCTGGGGCTCCTCGGTCAGGATGAGATGATCGTTGGCGGATCTTATGTCTTTTGGAGCATTTGTGTTCAGGGTTCTGCTCCTAGCATTCCTTGAGCACACTTTTAAAAACATGTCCCACATTGCCCCCTCCTACCTTTGCTAATCTTCTGTGCCACTAACAGGTGTGGCAAGCTCATACTTGCACAAAATATATGGAAAAAATCATATTGCCTCTCACCAAAAACTGTGGTGTCCCTGACCCATTTGCCTTTATCCACTCACTCAGTCAGCACTTCCATAGGCAGAGAGGTAAGCTCAGTCAGCCCTTCCATAGGCAGACAGGTGAGCTCAGGCAGCATTTCCAAAGGCAGACAGCAGGTACAGTCAGAGTCTGAGACAAAACCAGTCAGACTGTCAAACCCACAGAAGTACACAGCATAGCAGGGGAGCCAGGACAGCATATCCAGAGGCAGACAGGAGACACACTCAGAATCTGAGGTAAGTCCTTTACCTGGCAGGATTGCAGAGAGAGAGAGAGTTATGAAAAGGCAAAGACACTTGATGCGCCAGACACTAGAGGGCAGCATCCACCCCTGGAAATGCAGTGCATAAACATACATCAGCCACTGCAATCAACAGGTGGCCTGGAGACCAAAAAAGAAAGAACACGAGGGGGGAGGGAGGGCAGGGATTTATTGCACTGGAAGAAGGTGGTCCTGGGGGTTAATCAGGAAGAGTCAACCCATAGTGTGCTGACAGGAGGACGACCAGGAAAAAAATGGTCTTGTTTAGATGTGGTCAGTTTTTTCTCTTGAGTAGATACCATTTTTAATGCATGCTAATAGTCTGCTTGCTTTGCTTACTGCAGATTGACATTGCATGATATTGGCTCGTTCTATCTTCTACTAGGACCCCCAGATCTTTCTGAATACTTGATTCCCCTAGAGGTTTTCCCCCAAGTGAGTAACTTGTATTCATATGTTTAGCCCCCAAGTGCATTACTTTACATTTTTCAACCTTAAACCTCATTTGCCATGTTGTTATACACCCCATTATTTTATTCAGGTCTTCTTGTAAAGTTTCTATATCCTGCTGTGAAGGTATTGCCTACTTATTTTTCTGTGAATTGGTTCCAAGGACAGAGCCCCGGTATACCCCACTTGCCACTTCAGACCAGTATGAGTATATGCTATTTATCACCACCCTTTGTATGCACCCCTGTAACCAGTTTTCTATCCAACAAACCCTATGGTCTATGCCTACAGACCTCAGTTTGTAAATTAAGCATCTATGGAGGACTGTATTAAATGCTTTTGCAAAATCCAGATGCACCACATACACAGGTCTACCTTTATCTAGAGGGCAGCTCACTTCCTCTTAGAATGTTAACAGGTTGATTTGGCAAGAACCACCTTTTGTAAACCCATGTTGATTACTACTATGATTCTATTCTCATCAGCAAATTCTTGGATATAGTTCCTTATCATCCCCTCCAATAGTTTACATACTGTACTATCTATGTTAGACTGAATGGCCTGTAGTTTACAGGAATATATCTCTGACCTTTTTTGAATAATGGTGCCACGTGGACTTTTCGCCAGTGAGCTGGTATCATTCCTGTCAGGATTCTGTCAATAAAAAATTGGAATAAGGGCTTGGCTATAAACTGAATGAGTTGTTTGAGGACTCTCGTGTGTAAGCCATCCGGTCCTGGTCATTCATTTGTATTAAGCTTTTCTAGGCTTTTTTGGATACCAGTTTCTGTTAGCCACAAGGGTACATCCTGCGATGTGTTACTAACAATACTGTCATGGTTATTATACCCCTCTTTTTCCTATGTAAAAACGGAGGAGGAGAAGTATTTAGTACAGTTGCTGTCTTCTTGTCATTTGTAACCAACCTCCCTTTATCATCCTTTATTTGGCCAATAATAGGCAGTAAATAAGCATTAACTGCAAAATTATATTTTTTTTGCTCTTATGCCTCCTTGTTTAAATGGTACAAAGGATGACAAAAAATGTTTTGGAACGTCTCAGAATTTGCACAAAAATCACAAATAATACACATAATGTTTGTAATATGAGTACAATGTCAGTATCTGTTTGTTGCCTCTTTTTTTTTTTTCTATTAAAAGTTCTTATTGTTTTGGAAGACTCAGCATTATATCAAAGGTCCTTATCACATAACATGTCTGGCATAGTCCAGAATTGTCAGTGCTACGGGAATAACACACTTACGCAGCTTTTGCAAAAATTGAATACATGGCATAGTATACTGGAACAAAAGAAATCATACAAACACTGGGGACGTACCCCATATTGTGTCAAACATTGTGTACAAGTGAAGTAACAACAGTAAACGTACATCAGGTGCCTCACAAGAAGTGAAATAAAAACCATATATAACATTACCCTCTACAGATAAGTCCTTAACACAGCATCCTTCATGGGTAACTTAGTGATGTCTCCACAGTGCAGTTGTATGAGTTTGTGTCAAAAAAAAAAAAAGCTGCGTAGACATTCAACATGAATAATTAGTCAAGGTTTTAGGCATGAAATAGCAAAAAAGCACAATTATACACTACGTATATTAGTAGGAAATTAGTAGATATCCAGGGGTTCCAGATATGGTCAAAACTGGGTATACGCTCCTTCTCGATAGCCTCAATTTTAGCATGAACCATGGACTTTGTCATTCTGTGTTTAGCCTAGGCCAAGTTCAGATTAGGGATTTTCCAAGCCTTGGCAATAGTTTGTTTAGCGGTTGTAAGAAGTTGGAGGAAAAGTTTAAACTGTTTACTTGTCATGGAGGCAGGTTTCAGGTTTAATAGGGCTGTTGAAGGGTCCATTGGGATATGGGTGTCAAATGTTCAGGGGGCTAAATCAAAGATTTATTTCCAGAACGATTGTGCCACCGGGCACGACCACCAGATGTGGAGATTAGTCCCAGGGTCCGAACATCCTCTAAAGCATAAAGCTGAATAGGAAGGCACATATTTTGCTATATGTGCAGGTACAAGATACCACCTTGTTAGTACTTTATAATTTGTCTCTATGGCGTAGACACTATGGGAGGATGATATAGTGGCTGACCAAATCGCCGAGCAGTCTGCCGTATCTAGAGCACGCCCAAGGTCCCCTTCCCATTTCTGTGTGTAAGGTTGTCTGTTGGTATTTGAGGCCGTTAAGATATGAGCATATATGGCAGAGATCTGACCCCTGGCATGCGGGTCACTTTTACAATAACATTAAAAAATTGAGAAGTGATTAAGTGGAGAGGTGTCTACTAATAGCGGGGCATAGAAGTTTTTAACCTGGAGGTATCTGAACAACTCCTTAGGAGGCAGGTTACTCGAGTCAGTGAGGGTAGAAAATGGGAGGGAAGTGGTTGAGGAGACTAGTTGGTGAAGCCTGAGAAGGCCACGCGAGGCCCATTGGTTGAAGGATTTCCAAGCTAAGAGGGAAAGCAGGATTTTTCAGGAACGAGAGTTATGCGGGGACTGTAGATTGTGCTTCCCTTTTAAATTATCCCAGGGGGTGAGGGAATGTTTGATAATAGGATTTCTTATAAATGAACGGTCAGATGGGTGAAGCCACAGCAAGTTTGCCGGGGATAGGGGATCACATTCAACCGCCTCAATCGCAACCCATATAGGGATCTCGTGTGTATCGTGGTATTTGGTTAGACTAGCAATTTGAGCTCCCTTATAGTATATTTCAAAGTTTGGTACTCCTAGTCCCCCACTAAGTTTAGGTAAAGAGAGAGTTTGTCTGTCTGTCCGTGGCTTGAGCTTGCCCCAAATAAACTTGGGCGTCAGTTTTCGCAGAAGCCTGAAATGGTAAGTTGGTATTGGAATGGGTAATACGCGAAACATATATAACAGTTTCGGTAAGATAGCCATTTTAATGACGTTAATCTTCCCAAGCCATGATATTGGGAGTGGGGACCACTGTGTCAACAAATGTGTTACTTGCCTCAAAAGCTTTGGATAATTATAAGCAAAGAGCTGTGTATGGTCTGCAGTTAGCTGTATACCAAGATAATGGATTGAATTGGGGGCCCAAGGGAAGGGGAGGGCAGCTTGCACCACTTCCACTTTCGAGGATGTAATGGATATGTTCAGAGCAAATGATTTTTTAGGATTGACAACAAGTCCTGAAACCGCAGCAAAATCTTTAAGGATATGCATGAGGTTTGGGCCTGACACTAACGGGGAGGATAAAAATATTAGAATGTCATCAGCAAATAGGCATAATTTGTGCTGAAGCCCTCCTAGTTCTATGCCAGTCACGCAGGGGGTGGTTCTGAGTAGAGTTGAGCGAACACCTGGACGTTCGGGTTCGGAGGGTCCGAACGAACCTTAGGAAAAAGTCCAGGTTCGGCACCGAACGTTGCCCGAACTTTATCCCGGACCCCGAACCCCATTGAAGTCAATGGGGACCCGAACTTTTAGACACAAAAATGGCTGTAACAAAGTCCTGGCAAGTGCTAGAGGGCTGCAAAAGGAAGGAAAATGGGGGCAAGAGTAGGGCAAGTGCCCTACAAAAAAAAATGGGGATAGGGAAAATAAATTAAAATCAAATAAAAAAAATGGGAAGGGGGGTGGATGTGGAGTAGGAGCCTAGAGGTTGACTAGGCCGTGATCGTGGCAGTGTAGGTGGAAGTGGCGGTGGTCGAGGAGGAGGAGGTAGCCAACATTGTTTTTTTTGTTTGTTTATAATTGGGGTAGCCCCCAAAATGTTGACGCCTATTCAAAAAAACAAGTATACGAATGGCTGTGTGAGTCTGGTCTAAATGTTTATTCTGCACAAGGTACAGACAAGTCTTGTGGGATCCATGCCTGGTTCATTTTAATAAAGGTTAGCTTGTCCACTTTGGCTGTGGACAGGCAGCTGCGCTTGTCTGTGATAACACCCCCTGCCGTGCTAAACACACGTTCAGACAATACACTGGCTGCAGGGCAGGATAGCACCTCCAAGGCATAAACGGCAAGCTCAGGCCATGTGGCCAATTTGGAGACCCAGAAGTTGAATGGGGCAGACCCATCAGTCAGTACATGTAGGCGTGTGCACACATACTCTTGCACCATGTTGCTGAAATGCTGCCTCCTGCTAAGACGTTGTCTATCGGCTGGTGGTGCTGTTTGTTGTGGCGGGCTGCTGACAAAGCTTTGCCACATTTCAGCCATGCTAACCCTGCCTTCTGAGGTGCTGGCGGTGGCACAGCTGCATTTGTGGCCTCTTCCTCCTCCTCCTCCTCTGCCTTCGCCTTGTGCTTCCACTGAGCCCCCGGTGTCATTTAGGAATGCCCTCAGCAGCGCCTCTACCAGTGTGCACTTGTAGTCCCGCATCTTCCTCTCACGCTCCAGTGAGATAATTAAGGACGGCACGTTGTCCTTGTAACGGGGATCCAGCACGGTGGCCACCCAGTAATCAGAAGAAGTTACAATGTGGGCAACTCGGCTGTCATTGCGCAGGCACTGCAGCATGTAGTCGGCCATGTGTGCCAGGCTGCCCAGAGGCAAAGACAAGCTGTCCTCTGTGGGAGGTATATCATCTGCGTCCTCTGCATCCCCCAGCCACGCTCCAGTCTTGCCCACAAGCTGCATTGGGTGCCACCCTGCTGCGATTCCTCCTCCTTCTCCTCCTCATTTTCCTCGTCCTCCAGAACTGTGCCCTGGCTTGAATTTTTTTGACGTGGCCTATGCTGGCGCAGGAACCCACCCTTCGAGCCACTTGCGAATGACTGGCCTGATAGCCATGGAAATGATCCCTGTTCCTCTTCCTCATCCTCCTTTGCCACATCCTCTTCAATCATGGCCTGAAGTGTTTTTTCAAGGAGACATAGAAGTGGGGTAGTAACGCTGAGAACAGCATCATCGGCATTGGCCATGTTGGTGGAGTACTCAAAACACCGCAATACGCTACACAAGTCTCGCATGGAGTCCCACTCGTTGGTTCTGAAGTGTTGCTGTTCTGCAGAGCGACTGACCCATGCGTTCCGAGCTGAAACTCCACTATTCCTGCTGCTGTTCGCACAGTCTCTCCAGCATGTGCAAGGTGGAGTTCCACCTTGTGGGCACGTCTCATATGAGGCGGTGAGCGGGAAGGCTGAAGTTCCACTGCAGCGCAGACAGGCGAGCATCAGCAGGCTGAGAACGCCGAAAGTGCGCACAGACGGCCCGCACTTTATGCAGCAGCTCTGACATATCCGGGTAGTTTTTTAGAAAATTCTGTACCACCAAATTCAGCACATGCGCCAGGCAAGGGATGTGCATCAAACCGGCTTGGCCCAGAGCCGCTACGAGATTTCGGCCATTGTCGCACACCACCAGGCTGGGCATGAGACTCAGTGGCAACAACCACTCATTGGTCTGTTGTTCAATGCCCATCCACAGCTCCTGTGCAGTGTGGGTTTATCCCCCAAACATATCAGTTTTAAAACAGCCTGCTGTCGTTTCCCCATGGATGTTCTGATGTTGGTGGTGAAGGTGTTACGCTGAGCGGATGAGTAGGTGGTCGAGGAGGAGGAAGCGCAGTAGGAGGAGGAGGCAACAGGAGGCAAAGAGAAATCCCCTGCAATCCCCGGTGGTGGAAGGACATGCGCCAAATGGCTAGCCGGCTCAGGCCCACCCGCCACTACATTTGCCCAGTGTGCAGTTAGCAAAATATAGCGTCCCTGCCCGTGCTTACTGGTCCATGTATCAGTGGTTATGTGGACCTTGCCAGAGATGGCGTTGCGCAGTGCACATTTGATCTTGTCCTCGACTTGTTTGTGCAGGGAAGGGATGGCTCGCCTGGAAAAGTAGTGGCGGCTGGGAACCACTTACTATGGGACAACCACCGCCATCAGGTTTTTGAAACTGTCCATGTCCACCAGAGGGAATGACAGCATTTCAAAGGCCAGGAATTTTAAAATGCTGGCATTCAGGGCCAGGGATCGCGGGTGGGTAGGGGGGTACTTCCTCTTTCTCTCCAATGTTTGGGAGATGGACAGCTGTAAGTTTCCATGGGACCTTGTGGAAATGCTTGGGGACGGTGGCAGACATGGTGGCGTTGCTGTCATATCGTCTGTTTGCTGAGTGGCAGGTGACACTGTCACTGTAGAGGTGGAGGAAGAGGCCAAGGCAGCAGCAGAAGAGGAAGCAGAAGGAGGCTGAGCCTTTTCTTGGATTTTGAGGTAATTATTCCAGTGCAGCTTGTGCCTTGAATTTAGATGCCTGGTCATGGGGGTTGTGCTCAGGTTGAGAACATTTATGCCCCGGCTCAGGCTATCATTGCACAGCTTGCAAACCACTCGTGTCTTGTTGTCAGCACATTGTCTGAAGAACTGCCACGTAGGGGAACGCCTTTGAGCTGCCTTTGGTGTGCTAGGTCCCTGGGTGTGGTGGGTAGTAGCAGGCCTACTGTCTAGGGGATGCTCGCTCCGCTTTTGCAACCTGCTTCCTCTTTTGCTGTGCTGGTGCCTCTGTGCGACCACCACCTCTTCCTCCAAACTGCACTCGCATTACCCTCATTCCATGTGGGAAAGAAGGGGGTTGTTGGACTTTAAATGAAGCATGTAACCTGGAGGCACAGACACTAATTGTACAAAATGGCTTTATTGGCCACTTTTGAGTAAAAGACATAGATGATTGGTTGCAATTATATGAAAAGTAATTCCATACATATAAACATTTATAAATTCATTCCATGTGGGGTCTAGGACCTCATCATCTTCCACATCATCTTCCATCCACCCTTCACCACTGCCCTCCTTGTCAGTCTGCACACTGAGGCAAGCTGCAGCAGTTGGCACCTGTGTTCCGTCATCATCAGAGATGTGCTGCGCTGGTGTTTCCATGTCCTCATCCTGCAACAGAAGTGGTTGGGCATCGGTGCACTCAATGTCTTCCACTTCTGGGGCATGTATGGATGGCTCACGGAAAGCACACCAGTAGAGTCATCAAAAAGCATAAGAGTCTCTTGCAGGACTTGGGGCTCAGACTGCTTGGCTAATTTACAAGGGGCTGAGGTGAAAGACAGATGGCCATGGGGTTCAGGTGCCAACTCTGAGCTTTCATCAAGGGACCGGGAGGGAGACAATGTGAAGGAACTGGAGGCATTGTCAGCCACCCAATCTACTATCGCCTGTACTTGTTTTGGCCTCACCAATCGTTGAGGGGAATTCGGGCCTACCATATACCGGTGAACGTTCTGTTGTTTACCTGCCGAAGGTGTTTCCCTTGTGCATGTAGCTGGCACACCTCGACCACGTCCTCTCCTTCCAACAGGAGGTTCACCAACACCACCAACACCAGCAGCACCAGCATCACCAGCAGCACCATGACCACGTCCCTTATTTGCTCTCCTCATTGTGCCTGCAAATGTACTATGTACATTTATTTATGTATGTATTTATTAATACCAATTAATACCTTATTTTTTTTGGAAAACACCAATGTAGCCGGACCTTTTATTTTGGTGCAAGAAATGCACTGCTCACACCAACAGCTGGAAGCTCTCCCTTTAGAACTAGGAGATGATTTTTGAACAATAATGTGCCACTTACAGCAACAGTTAGAACCTCTCCTTTTAGAACTAGGAGATGATTTTTGAACAATAATGTGTCACTTACAGCAACAGCTGGAAGCTCTCCCTTTAGAACTAGGAGATGATTCTTGAACAACAAACAATCTGTTACTTACAGCAATAGCTGGAACCTGGCCCTATAGGAGTAGGCAATTAGTTTTGAACAATAATCTGTCCCTCTAAACAACAGCTGGAAGCTCTCCCTTTAGAACTAGGAGATGATTTTTGAACAATAATGTGTCACTAAGAGCAACAGCTGGAACCTGGCCCTATAGGAGTAGGCAATGATTTTCGAACAATAATCTGTCCCTCTAAGCAGAAGCCTCTACCTAATGCAGTCAGATTGTTGTGTAATGCAGGGTTTGATCTGCAATCTGTCACTCAAAGCAGCAGTATGTGAAATCTCAAATTCTTCCCACAATCTGATCGTTGTGTACGATCGTAGCGATCGTTGTGTTATGCAGAGTTTGATCTGCAATCTGTCAATCAAAGCAGCAGTATGTGAAATCTCAAATTTCTGCAATCTGTCCCTCAGAGCAACAGTAGTAGTAATCTCAGGATGCAGGATCAGTTGTTAAAATGTCTGCAATCTGTCCCTCACAAAAACGCTGGCAGCTTCCTCTCCCTATACTATTCAGAGTCTCAGAGAGCATGTGACTGCAGCATCAAGTGACTCCAGCTTATATAGAGGCTGGGTCACATGATGCACTGGCCAATCACAGCCATGCCATTAGTAGGCATGGCTGTGAAGGCTTCTAAGGGCAAACCAATGAAAAGCTTGTTGATTGGCTGCCCTGCAGCTATTCAATATGCGTGATCAACTACCAGAACCCAGAACCCGAACCCAAACATTTTTTGAAATGTCTGTGTTTGGGTCCAGGTCCCGGACACCCCAAAGTTTGGTACGGACCCGAACGTTACAGTCTGGGTTCGCTCAACACTAGTAGCTACATCATTGGTGAAGTTGTAATGAGAGGAGTAGTAATCACTAAAAGCATTAGCTATATCCTGTGGGTTTGTGAGTAGTTGTTTGGTGGTAGGGTGATGTATAGATGCTATTCTACACTTTGCGTGATGTGCTTTGAGCTGTAGGGCTAGTAGAGCTCCAGCCTCATTTCCTAGAGCATAGTATTTGGCTTTAGACAGTTTGAGTTTTTTTTTTAATTTGTGGAGTAAAAGTGAAAGAGTTTTTGTCTCCGGCCAAGGCTATTTAATGGGAAGGGGTCTTCCTGTTTTGATTTTCGAGGTGGGTAATTTGGGAGAGGACCTCTTCAATTTGCCTAGACCTCTGGTTCTTATCATTGCTGTGTAGTTTAATTAGAACACCCCATATGTAGGCTTTATATGCCGACCAAAGTACAAACCTATCAGTGTTCGGTTGATCGTTAAGTTCAAAGTAAGAGTGGTGTTCAGTAATGAGCTTTTGAGTGTTGATCGGGCCTTCGATCAGAGAGGTGTGAAGGCGAGATGATTTTGGCTTGAAGTTTCCTATAGTAATGGAGATAAGGGTATGGCCAGACCATGTGATGGAACCGATCTCGGATTCTGTGACATCTTGAAGGGTGGTTTTGTCTACAAGGAAAAAGTCTATACGGTAGTATTAGACTTGGGAGGCCGAGAAGTAGGAGAAGTCTCGTTCGTTTACATGCTGGCATCGGCAGGGATCATAGGGGACATGCAATTGGAGAAAGGAGTTAAGAGCTGGTCGGTGATGTCTGGACTTAGATGTAGAGTCCATGTTTGGGTCTCCTGTTATGTTGAAGTTGCCTCCAAGGAGTAGTCTTTCTTTTCAGATGGTTGTTATCTTTTTGTGTAGTTTGTTGTAGAATCGCAGTTGGTGTTTGTTTGGGCCATATATATTGATCAGCGTGTAAGGGACCTGGTTTATGTTGCATATGAGTATCAAATAACGGCCTTGGGTATCTGTAATGGCTTGGTAAGGTTTAAATGGTAATGTGTCTCATATAGCAGTGAGAATTCCATTTTTCTTCTTCGGGCCAAATGCTAGAAAAATGTGATTGTAGTTTTTCAGGGTGAACTTGGGAGATTTAGCAGATGAAAAGTGGATATCAGCCTTTAAGCTGTTGGCTTCTTTGAGAAGTTTAGAAGTCTTCTGTGGCAAATTTAAACCCCTAGCATTTATAGAGATTAATTTGAAGGCCATCTTGAGATAGCAAATATAATAATAGGTGTCTGTAGGTAGAAGCAGTGGTTATTAAGGGTAGAAAGACAGGCAAGTAGTGTAATGCTCTGAAGTACGGGCTATGTAGTTTGCTGTTCAAGTTGGGGGATAACTGGTGCCGGGTACAGGTAAGGAGTCTGTTTTTAAAAAGTGAGAGCCCTGTAACTAGAGTTGAGCAAACCCGAACTGTAAAGTTTGGGTTCGTACCGAACTTTCAGGTGTCCGTGTACCAAATCCGAACCCGAACGTTTGAGAAAAAACGTTCGGGTTTTGGTATTTTATCACACATGTTGAATAGCTGCAGGGCAGCCAATCAACAAGCGTTTCACTGGTTTTCCCTAGAAGCCATCACAGCCATGCCTAGTAATGGCATGGCTGTGATTGGCCGGTGCATCATGGGACCCAGCCTCTATATGAGGCTGGAGTCACAGTGCTGCATGTCACATGCTCTCGGGTTAGTGTAGGGAGAGGATGCTGCCGGCGCTGTGAGGGACAGATTGTGAGGGACAGATTGCAGTGATAATAACTAGGTAGAGATTACTACTACTGCTGTGAGGGACAGATTGTAGATCTATAACATCTCATCCTACATTACAGAAAGATCTGATTACAGAACGATCTCTCATCCTGCATTACAGAACGATCTGATTACAGAACGATCTCTCATCCTGCATTACAGAACGATCTGATTACAGAACGATCTGATACTGGACTAGGTAGAGATTACAACTGCTTTGAGGGACAGATTGCAGATCTAATAACATATCCTATTTTTCTTCCTTTTGCAGCCCTCTAGCACTTTCCAGGACTTTTTTACAGTTATTTTTGTGCCGAAAATTTCGGGTGCCCATTGACTTCAATGGGGTTCGGGGTCCGGGGTAAAGTTCGTATAACGTTCGGTACCGAGCCCAAGCGTTTCCGGAAAGTTCGGCCGAACTCGCCGAACCCGAACGTCCAGGTGTTCACTCAACTCTACCTGTAACAAATTGAACAGTGGCTCAATGTGCAGAAGTTACTGCAAATGACAAACAGAGGAAGTGGTTCGCTGCCCAACAGAAGTGTCAGGAACCACTTGAACGGCAGGTAGGAGCATAAAAAAAATAAGAGTACTACAGTTTCTGAGCTTACTCATGGGTTAATTACAGCGAAGTGTATGGTCCTGTTTTCAAGCATCTTGGTAAGCCCCACCTTTTTCCATTTGTGTTGGGATTTGGCTAGTGGGATCCAATGTTTCTTCTGGTATAATGCGCCATGACCTGCCATCTGCGTTCTCACGGCATAGGTTTTGTTTTGGTGAGTGATGAGGAGTTTGGTAGGAAAGCCCCGTTTTTAGGGTATTTTATGGTTCTGAAGTGCTTTAGTTATAGTCGCTACCTGCCTGCGGTTTTCCATTGTTGCTTTGGATAAGTCAGCGTATAGCGCTAGCGGGGTGAATGGTTCAGGTGCTGTGTACATGACCTTTTCCTTCACGGTGAAAAAGTGAATGTGGACTATTACATCTCTGGGTGTGGAGGTTGGAAAGGTGTTGAGGCTTAGAAAGCTTGTGTGCCCTGTCCATTTCCGTGTCATGGGATTGCAGATAATGCACCAGATCTGTTTCTTGGATCGATTCAGGGATATTCCAGAACTTGACATTATTTCTCCTGGAACGATCTTCCAGGTCTGAGAGCTTTAAATTGAGTGATTGACGTTCATCCTCATGATCTGCAAATCCATATACTAATTCATTATGTGCAGATACTGGGTCTCCCATTTTTTCCTATATATGAACAATGCTCTGATCGTACTGCTGTGGAAAGAGGGAACACAGCGGTGGAAAGGTCAGTGTATAGTGTTTGTCTCAGTGAGAGTAGAATGCTCTTCATAGTGTTTTCTGACAGTGGCTGATCTGAGGCAGAAAATGTGTCCAGTGCTGATGGCTGCTGCTGTGGGGGGGGGGGGGGGTGAGGAAGACAGGGATCAAGCTGTGACAGGCAGAGATTGATTAGGCTCCTCTGTTCTGAGCCTGGACTTAGCATGGCTTAATGTAGTGGGTGAATTAGGAAGGGAACACTAGCCATGAGGGATTGTAGGGGACCTGATGCCTGTGGTGAACTCTGATTATGTGGAGAGAAGGAAAGTTGTGCTGACCGGTCCCGGTTGCTGCCGGCACCCTCCTGACCCATTGTTAGGCATGTGGAGGGGTAATATTCTGTAAGCTTCCTAGGCAGCTTGGAATCCTTTCTTTGCTTAGCCATGGCATTCTGCTGGTTCTAGGATACTTGGGCTGCAGGTGGAGTTAGGAATTCTCTCTGGGTCCGCTGGGGTGTTGTTTATGCTGGGTATTCTGCAGGGCTGTGGCTCTATTCAGCCATAAGTTCAAGCCGTCAGGCTATGGTCCCTGACTCTGGTGTTGTAGTAATGCCTAAGATGAGGATGGGAGTACTAAGATGGCTGCCACAGCAGGCCCTTCTTGATCTCAGTCAGTGCAAGCCTCAATCAGAGACCTTGAAACTCCCCAGTCTGCACAGGGGGTGGTCGGAGACAGTACAAGTGAAGGCCACACTCCAGGGGCCTATTATAGCTGCAGATTAGGCCAGGTAAGGGGGTTGGATTAGGCAATATGGAGGCCGCTGTTAGCTTTCTGTACAGGTAGTAGGGCCAATGGGCCATGATACTGCAGTGGGGAGGTAGGGCTGGATGTGGGAGCCCTGTGGCAGGTTGTTCCAGGCACTAGCATGGAGGATGGCTGGAGGATGGCTGAGATCCAGGGTGCGCCTGCCGGACTAGGCCTCAAAATGGCAGCGACCATGAGGTGGTAGAGACAATGACGGCCCTGCTAGCTCCACGAGCGGGCCTCAAGCCCACTCAATAATCGGCTGTGGATGATGCTGGGGCTACAGGGACACAGTCTGATGGGTTTTAGCTGCTCACTGGTCCGGATTATCTGCAGATGGCGATGGATGGAGCAGAGGTTTCCTGGAGCTCTGTCAGAACATGTCCTTCGCAGGATCTGCCCAGAATCGCCCCCTATACGTCCATTTAGAGCCAGCAGTGTGCATGAGGCCAAAAGGAATAAGAAACTTAACATGAGAACCCTTCAAAGACCCTCCTCCTTACACCCTATTCCTCTCAAATTTCAATCAAACAGCTAATGTATGCATTAGGGCAAAAATGGGGAACATCTATATAAATAAATGGCACTCTAACTGTTATTATTTTTGGCCATACCCTATAATCATTCCATCCCTGCTTGCGCCATTGCGCAACATGTAAGTTGTTGCTATTGGCAATCATCTCTCATTGGCACCTCCTCTCCCAATCTACTCAATGCATGGTTATATCTTTTACTAGTTTCCAGCCCTTTTCCCATATTATGTGGTCAACCTGGTATGTGCTCAGCTGTTGCCTGTTAAACTATCCCAAGATCTTCACTTGTTTTTTGTACAATTCCATCCTTTCAACGTGAAGTCCCGGTACTCCCCGAAAAAATTCTCATATTTGTTAAGTGCTTTTTATTATCCCCATTTGTCTGGAAAAAAACAAGATATAATTTACTTGGATACACAAATGATACATACAGTTTTACTTATACATGTCAAAGTTGCAAAATTGTGCTGATGCATTAACATTTGTTTTAACCTCTGTCACTGAGGGATGAACGATTAACAAAAGGATATGGGAGAAGTATAGTCTTAATACATGGCCGCAATGGGCTGAAACACTTACAATGAACCTTACAGAAGATTTTCAATGCCCCAGTGTGAGCTCTATCTCTGACCTGACCATTCACAAAATCTGCACCAAACTGAAATAGGACAGTGCTATTTATTAGTAGTGATCACACTAAAGTTGGCAGCGGAGGTAAACCAGGGCAGCAGTGTCCACTTGGACAGCTGCCCCCCTAATGTCAATGAAGGCCTAATGGGTTCCCCCTTGTTCTTCGTTCTCTCAACATTTGTAGGGAGGCCAAACTACACAGCCCTACACTCTGATATTTGTAAGAAACAGAAAGGCTCCTCAAACTATTACAACAGATTGCTGCTGATAATTACATCATCATTTGAACCAGAGGTTCTCAACTAATAATATGTGAACCACAGGAATACTTCTACAGGGTTCAGGGGGTACTTCTGCTCTGTATGGTAACAGTATAATCAAAGTTTAGACTTTTCATTGCCGCTTTTGTAACTATACAACAGGGCAGTTAGGCTAAAAATAAATGTATGGTTGCAGATTTGTTCCAAAGAACAGCAAAGGGCTTCAGTCATTTTTACAGATATAATCTTCCACATAACAATAAAATGGTATCCTTTAGGCTCTCCCTCATGATCCCAAGACTCACTTGGGCACTTCATGAGCCTGCAACCAATTTAGAGCTATTCAGAGTGGTGAGCAGGAGTTATTTGATATCCTCTATTTTAAAGGAAGCATCAGTAATCTGTTCTGAGTAGAGTTGAGAAAACCTGGACTGTAAAATACGGGATCGTACCGGACTTTGGGGTGTCCGTGCCCCGAACCCGATCCCGCACATTAAAAAAAAAAGTCTGGGATCGGGTTCGGTATTCGGATATTTTTGGCGCCTTTTCTATAGCTGCTGGGCAGCAAATCAAAAAGCTTTTCACTAGTTTGCCCTTAGAAGCAATCACAGCCATGCCTACTAATGGCATGGCTGTGATTGGCCAGTGCATCATGTGACCCAGCCTCTATATGGGGATGGAGTCACGTAGCGCCACATGTAGGATCGTCTCTAGTGTTGCTCTGAGGGAGAGATTCTCATTCTAAAACAATCTACTACTGCATTAGGGAAACGTTCCTGAGGGTGCTCTGAGAGAGAGTTTATCGTTCTAAAATAAAATACTACTGCATTAGGGCCAGGTTCCTGTTGGTGCATTATGGGAGAGATTATCGTTCGAAAAACAACTACAACTGCATTAGGGCCACGTTCCTGTTGGTGCTTTGAGGGAGAGTTTATCATCTAAAAACAACTACTACTGCATTAGGGCCAGGTTCCTGTTGGTGCTCTGAGGGAGAGTTTATCTTTCTAAAAACAACTACTACTGCATTAGGGCCAGGTTCTGTTGGTGCTTTGAGGGAGAGTTTATCATTCTAAAAACAACTACTACTGCATTAGGGCCAGGTTCCTGTTGGTGCTCTGAGGGAGAGTTTACCATTCTAAAAACAACTACTACTGCAAAGGCCAGGTTCCTGTTGGTGCTTTGAGGGAGAGTTTATTGTTCTAAAAACAACTACTACTGCATTAGGGCCAGGTTCCTGTTGGTGCTCTGAGGGAGAGTTTACCATTCTAAAAACAACTACTACTGAAAAGGCCAGGTTCCTGTTGGTGCTTTGAGGGAGAGTTTATCATTCTAAAAACAACTACTACTGCATTAGGGCCAGATTCCTATTGGTGCTTTGAGGGAGAGTTTTTCGTTCTAAAACAACTACTAATGCTTTAGGGCCAGGTTCCTGTTGGTGCTCTGAGGGAGAGTTTATCATTCTAAAAACAACTACTACTGCATTGGGCCAGGTTCCTGTTGGTGCTCTGAGGGAGAGTTTATTGTTCTAAAAAAAAACTACTACTGCAATAGGGCCAGGTTCCTGTTGGTGCTCTGAGGGAGAGTTTATCGTTCTAAAAACAACTACTACTGCAATAGTGCCACGTTCCTGTTGGTGCTTTGAGGGAGAGATTATCGTTCTAAAAACAACTACTACTGCATTATGGCCAGGTTCCTGTTGGTGCTCTGAGGGAGAGTTTATCGTTCTAAAAACAACTACTACTGCTTTAGGGCCAGGTTCCTGTTGGTGCTTTGAGGGAGAGTTTATCGTTCTAAAAACAACTAATACTGCATTAGGGCCAGGTTCCTGTTGGTGAACTGAGGGAGAGTTTATCATTCGAAAAACAACTACTACTGCAATAGGGCCAGGTTCCTGTTGGTGCTTTGAGGGAGAGATTATCGTTAGAGTTGAGCGGACACCTGGATGTTCGGGTTCGGCGGGTTAGACCGAACTTTGCAAAAAAGTTTGGGTTCGGTACCGAACTTGACCCAGGACCCCAAACCCCTTTGAAGTCAATGGGAACCCGTACTTTTCGGCACAAAAATGGCTGTAAAAAAGTCCTGGAAAGTGCTAGAGGGCTGCAAAAGGAAGTAAAATGGGGGTAAGAGTAGGACAAGTGCCCTACAGAAAATGGGGATAGGGAAAATAACTTAAAATCAAATAAAAAAAAATGGGAAGGGGGAATGTGGAGTAGGAGCCTAGAGTTTGACTAGGCCTTGACCGTGGCAGTGTAGGTGGAAGTGGCGGTGGTGGTGGATGATTTTAGAACAATAATATGTCCCTTACAGCAACAGCAGGAACCTGACCCTATAGCAGTAGGCGATTATTTTAGAACAATAATCTGTTCCTTACAGGAGCAGCAGGAACCTCTCCCTATAGAACTAGGATATGATTATAGAACAATAATCTGTCCCTTACAGGAGCAGCAGGAACCTCTCCCTAAAGCACTAGGAGACGATTTTAGAACAATAATCTGTCCCTAACAGCAACAGCAGGAACCTCTCCCTATAGAACTCGGAGATGATTATAGAACAATAATCTGTCCCTTACAGCAACAGCAGGAACCTGACCCTATAGAAGTAGGCGATGATGTTAGAACAATAATCTGTCCCTTACAGCAACAGCAGGAACCCGACCCTATAACAGTAGGTGATGATTTTAGAACAATAATCTGTCCCTTACAGCAACAGCAGGAACCTGACCCTATAGCAGTAGGCTCTGATTTTTAGAACAATAATCTGTCCCTTACAGGAGCAGTAGGAACCTCTCTCTATAGAACTAGGAGATGATTTTAGAACGATAATCTGTCCCTTACAGCACCAGCAGGAACCTCTCCCTATAGAACTAGGAGATGATTATAGAACAATGATCTGTCCCTTACAGCTGCAGAAGGAAACTGACCCTATAGCAGTAGGCAATGATTTTAGAACAATAATCTGTCCCTTACAGCAGGAACCTGACCCTATAGCAGTAGGCAATGATTTTAGAACAATAATCTGTCCCTTACAGCAGGAACCTGACCCTATAGCAGTAGGCGATGATTTTAGAACAATAATCTGTCCCTTACAGCAACAGCAGGAACCTGAACCTATAGAACTAGGAGATGATTTTAGAACAATAATCTGTCCCTCAAAGCAGTAGACTCTACCTAGTCCAGCATCAGATGGTTCTGTAATGCAGGATGAGATGTTATTAGATCTGCAATCTGTCCCTAAAAGCAGGAGTAGTAAACTCTACCTAGACCAGAATCAGATCATTCTATAATGCAGGATGAGATCTGCAATCTGTCCCTCAAAGCAGTAGTAGTAGTAATTTGTACCTAGTCCAGAATCAGATCGTTCTGTAATGCAGGATGAGATGTTATTATATCTGTAATCTGTCCCTCACAGCGCCGGCAGCATCCTCACCCTACACTAGCCTGAGAGCATGTGACATGCAGCACTACGTGACTCCAGCTTATACAGAGGCTGGGTCACATGATGCACTGGCCAATTACAGCCATGCCATTAGTAGGCATGGCTGTGATGGCTTTTAAGGGCAAACCAGTGAAAAGCTTGTTGATTGGCTGCCCTGCAGCTATTCAACAGGCGGGATAAAATACCCGAACCCTGATCCCAAACTTTTTTTCAAATGTCCGGGTTCGGGTCTGGGTCATGGACACCCCAAAATTCAGTACGGACCCGAACTATACAATTCGGGTTCGCTCAACTCTAATTATCGTTCTAAAAACAACTACAACTACATTAGGGCCAGGTTCCTGTTGGTGCTTTGAGGGAGAGTTTATCGTTCTAAAAACAACTACTACTGCATTAGGGCCAGGTTCCTGTTGATGCTCTGAGGGAGAGTTTATCGTTCTAAAAACAACTACTACTGCATTAGGGCCAGGTTCCTGTTAGTGCTTTGAGGGAGAGTTTATTGTTCTAAAAACAACTACTACTGCAGAAGTGCCAGGTTCCTTATGGTGCTTTGAGGGAGAGATTATCATTCTAAAAACAACTACTACTGCATTAGGGCCAGGTTCCTGTTGGTGCTCTGAGGGAGAGTTTATCGTTCTAAAAACAACTACTACTGCATTAGGACCAGGTTCCTGTTGGTGCTTTGAGGGAGAGTTTATCGTTCTAAAAACAACTACTACTGCATTAGGGCCAGGTTCCTGTTGGTGCTCTGAGGGAGAGTTTATCGTTCTAAAAACAACTACTACTGCATTGGGCCAGGTTCCTGTTGTTGCTTTGAGGGAGAGTTTATAGTTCTAAAAACAACTACTACTGCATTAGGGCCAGGTTCCTGTTGGTGCTCTGAGGGAGAGTTTATCGTTCTAAAAACAACTACTACTGCAATAGGGCCAGGTTCCTGTTGGTGCTTTGGGGGAGAGTTTATCGTTCTGAAAACAACTACTACTGCATTGGGCCAGGTTCCTGTTGGTGCTTTCAGGGAGAGATTATCATTCTAAAAACAACTACTACTGCATTAGGGCCAGGTTGCTGTTGGTTCTCTGAAGGAGAGTTTATCGTTCTAAAAACAAGTACAACTGTATTAGGGCCAGGAACCTGTTGGTGCTTTGAGGGAGAGTTTATCGTTGTAAAAACAACTACTACTGCATTAGGGCCAGGTTCCTGTTGGTGCTCTGAGGGGGAGTTTATCGTTCTAAAAACAACTACAACTGCATTAGGGCCAGGTTCCTGTTGGTGCTTTGAGGGAGAGTTTATCGTTCTAAAAACAATTACTACTGCATTGGGCCAGGTTCCTGTTGTTGCTTTGAGGGAGAGTTTATCGTTCTAAAAACAACTACCACTGCATTAGGGCCAGGTTCCTGTTGGTGCTCTGAGGGAGAGTTTATCATTCTAAAAACAGCTACTACTGCAATAGGGCCAGGTTCCAGTTGGTGCTTTGAGGGAGAGTTTATCGTTCTGAAAACAACTAATACTGGAATAGGGTCAGGTTCCTGTTGGTGCTTTCAGGGAGAGATTATCATTCTAAAAACAAGTACAACTGTATTAGGGCCAGGTACCTGTTGTTGCTTTGAGGGAGAGTTTATCGTTCTAAAAACAACTACTACTGCATTAGGGTCAGGTTCCTGTTTGTGCTTTGAGAGAGAGTTTATCATTCTAAAACAACTACTACTGCAATAGGGCCAGGTTCCTGTTGATGCTTTGAGGGAGAGATTATCATTCTAAAAACAACTACTACTGCATTAGGGCCATGTTCCTGTTGGTACTCTGAGGGGGAGTTTATCGTTCTAAAAACAACTGCCTTAGGGCCAGGTTCCTGTTGTTGCTTTGAAGGAGAGTTTATCGTTCTGAAAGCAACTACTACTGCATTAGGGCCAGGTTCCTGTTGGTGCTCTGAGGGAGAGTTTATCGTTCTAAAAACAACTACTACTGCATTAGGGCCTTGTTCCTGTTGGTGCTTTGAGAGAGAGTTTATCATTCTAAAACAACTACTACTGCAATAGGGCCAGGTTCCTGTTGATGCTTTGAGGGAGAGATTATCGTTCTAAAAACAACTACTACTGCATTAGGGCCAGGTTCCTGTTGGTGCTTTGAGGGAGAGTTTATCGTTCTAAAAACAACTACTACTGCATTAGGGCCAGGTTCCTGTTGGGTGCTCTGAGGGAGAGTTTATCGTTCTAAAACCAACTACTACTGCATTAGGGCCAGGTTCCTGCTGTTACTTTTAGGGAGAGTTTATAGTTCTAAAAACAACTACTACTGCAATAAGGCCGGGTTCCTGTTGGTGCTTTCACTGAGAGATTATCATTCTAAAAACAACTACTACTGCATTAGGGCCAGGTTCCTGTTGATGCTCTGAGGCAGAGTTTATCGTTCTAAAAACAACTACAACTGTATTAGGGCCAGGTACCTGTTGGTGCTTTGTGGGAGAGTTTATCGTTCTGAAAACAACTACTACTGCATTAGGGCCAGGTTCCTGTTGTTGCTCTGAGGGGGAGTTTATCGTTCTAAAAATAACTACAACTGCATTAGGGCCAGGTTCCTGTTGTTGCTTTGAGGGAGAGTTTATCGTTCTAAAAACAACTACTACTGCATTAGGGCCAGGTTCCTGTTGGAGCGCTGAGGGAGAGTTTATCGTTCTAAAAACAACTACTACTGCATTAGGGCCTTGTTCCTGTTGGTGCTTTGAGAAAGAGTTTATCATTCTAAAACAACTACTACTGCAATAGGGCCAGGTTCCTGTTGGTGCTTTGAGGGAGAGTTTATCATTCTAAAAACAACTACTACTGCATTAGGGCCAGATTCCTGTTGCTGCTCTGAGGGAGAGTTTATCGTTATAAAGCCCTCTCCTACTGCATTAGGGAGAGGTTTCTGTTGGTGCTGCGAGGGGGAGATTATTGTTCTAAAATCCTCTCATACTGCAGTAGGGACAGGTTCCTGTCGATGCTGTGAAAGACAGATTATCGATTGTTAAATCATCTCATACTGGTGTAATGAGAGGTTCCTGCTGCTGGTGTGAGCGGTGCATTTCTTGCACAAAAATGAAAAGTGCATCTACAATTTTCTTTTTTTTAAAAAAAATAATAATAATAATTTATTATTCTTTTTTTTATTGATAAATAGTGCTACATAGTACATTTGTGTCCAGAATGAGGAGAGGGTCAAATAAGGGACGTGGTGGTGGTCGTGGTGCTGCTGGTGTTCGTGGTGTTGCTGAAGCTCCTGTTGCAAGGAGAGGAAGTTTTCAATCTGTGCCAGAAACACGCACACGTGAAACACCTTCCTCAGGTAGCCGACAGAACCTTCAACATTATATGGTAGGCCCGAATGCCACTCAATGAATACTGAAGCAAGAACAAGTACAGGTGATAGTAGATTGGGTGGCTGACAATGCCTCCAGTTCCTTCACATTGTCTCCCACCCGGTCCCTTGATGAAAGCTCAGAGTTGGCACCTGAACCCCATGGCCATCTGTCTTTCACCTCAGCCCCTTGTAAATCAGCCAAGCAGTCTGAGCCCCAAGTCATGCAGCAGTCTCATATGCTTTTTGATGACTCTGCTGCTGTGCTTTCCATGGGCCATCCATATAGCCCTGGCCCAGAAGTGAAAGACATTGAGTGCACTGATGCCCAACCACTTCTGGTTCAGGATGAGGACATGGAAACACCACGGCAGCATGTCTGTGATGATGATGATGAAACACAGGTGCCAACTGCTGCGGCTTTCTACAGTGTGCAGACTGACAAGGAGGGCAGTGGTGAAGGGTGGGTGGAAGATGATGTGGAGGATGATGAGGTCCTAGACCCCACATGGAATGAAGGTCATGCGAGTGACGTGTGCAGTTTGAAGGAAGAGGTGGTGGTTGCACAGAGGCACCAGCACAGCAAAAAGGAAGCAGGTTGCAAAAGCGGAGTGAGCGTCCCCTAGACAGTATGTCTGCTACTACCCACCACACCCAGGGACCTAGCACACCAAAGGAAGCTCAAAGGCACTCCCCGGCATGGCAGTTCTTCAGACAATGTGCTGACTACAAGACACAAGTGGTTTGCGCACTGTGCAATGAGAGGCTGAAGCGAGGCACAAATGTTCTAAACCTGAGCACAACCTCCATGACCAGGCATCTAAATGCAAAGCACTTGCTGCAGTGGAATAAGTACCTCAAAATCCAAGAAAGTTCTGGGCCTCATCCTGCTTCCTCTTCTGCTGCTGCCTCGGCCTCTTCCTCCACCTCTACAGTGCCAGTGTCACCTGCCACCCAGCAAACACACTATGTGACAGCAACGCCACCATGTCCTCCACCATCCCCAAGCATTTCCACATGGCCCCATGGAAGCTTACACCTCTCCATCTCCCAAACACTGGAGAGAAAGAGGAAGTACCCCCTACCCACCCACGACCCCTGGCCCTGAATGCCAGCATTTCAAAATTCCTGGCCTTTGAAATGCTGTCCGTCTGGTGGACAAGCACAGTTTCAAAAACCTGATGGCGGTGGCTGTCCCACAGTACGTGGTACCCAGCCGCCACTACTTTTCCAGGCGAGCCATCCCTTCCCTGCACAAACAAGTCGGGGACGAGATCAAGTGTGCACTGCGCAACGCCATCTCTGGAAAGGTCCACATAACCACTGATATGTGGACCAGTAAGCACTGGCAGGGACGCTATATCTCGCTAACTGAACACTGGGCTACTGGAGTGGCGGGTAAGCCTGAGGTGGCTAGACGTTTGGCGCATGTCCTTCCGCCACCCATGATTGCAGAGCATTTCTATTTGCCTCCTTTTTCCTCCTCCGCCTACTGTGCTTCCTCCTCCTCTACCACCTCCTCATCCGCTCAGCGTAACACCTTCACCACCAACTTCAGCACATCCAGGGGGAAACGACAGCAGGCTGTTTTAAAACTGATATGTTTGGGGGATAAACCCCACACTGCGCAGCAGCTGTGGATGGGCATTGAACAACAGACCGATCACTGGTTGTTGCCACTGAGCCTCAAACCCGGCCTGGTGGTGTGCGATAATGGGCGAAATCTCGTAGCAGCTCTGGGCCTAGCCGGTTTTACGCACATCCCTTGCCTGGCGCATGTGCTGAATTTGGTGGTGCAGAAATATCTAAAAAACTACCCGGATGTGTCAGAGCTGCTGCAGAAAGTGCAGGCCGTCTGTGCGTGCTTTTGGAGTTCTCACCCTGCTGCTGCTTGCCTGTCTGCACTGCAGCGGAACTTCGGCCTTCCCGCTCACCGCCTCCTATGCGACGTGCCCACAAGGTGGAACTCCACCTTGCACATGCTGGAGAGACTGTGCGAGCAGCAGCAGGCAATAGTGGAGTTTCAGCTGCAGCACGCACGGGTCAGTCGTTCTGCGGAACAGCACCACTACACCACCAACGAGCGGGCCTCCATGCAAGACCTGTGTACCATATTGCTGTGTTTTGAGTACTCCACCAACATGGCCAGTGCAGATGACGCTGCTCTCAGAGTTACTATGCCACTTCTATGTCTCCTTGAAAAAACACTTTGGGCGATGATGGAAGAGGATGTGGCACAGGAGCAGGAGGAAGAGGGGTCATTTCCACTGTTATCAGGCCAGTCATTGACAAGTTTCTCGGAGGGTGGGTTCCTACAATAGCATAGGCCAGATAAAAAATTTTCAAGCCAGGGAATAGTTCTGGAGGATGAGGAAGACGAGGATGATGATGATGAGGAGGAGGAGGAGGAACCGTGTTCACAGCAGGGTGGCACCCAACGCAGCTCATGGGCATCACTGGAGCGTGGCTGAGGGGATACGGACACAGATGATACACCTCCCACAGAGGACCGCTTGTCTTTGCCTCTGGGCAGCCTGGCACACATGAGCGACTACATGCTGCAGTGCCTGCTCAACGACAGCCAAGTTGCCCATTTTTAACTTGTGCTGATTACTGGGTGGCCACTCTGCTGGATCCCCGTTACAAGGACAACGTGCCATCCTTAATTCCCTCACTGGAGCGTGATTGGAAGATGCGCGATTACAAGCGCACTCTGGTAGACGCGCTGCTGAGGGCATTCCCAAATGACACCGGGGGCTCAGTGGAAGCACAAGGCGAAGGCAGAGGAGGAGGAAGAGGTCACTAACGCAGCTGTGGCACCGCCAGCACCTCAGAAGGCAGGGTTAGCATGGCCAAAATGTGGAAAAGCTTTTTAAGCAGCATGCCACCACAAACAGCACCACCAGCTGATAGGCAACGTCTTAGCAGGAGGCAGCATTTCAGCAACATGGTGGAACAGTATGTGTGCACACGCCTACACGTACTGACTGATGGGTCTGCCCCATTCAACTTCTGGGTCTCCAAATTGGGCACATGGCCTCAGCTTGCCCTTTATGCCTTGGAGGTGCTGGCCTGCCCTGCAGCCAGTGTATTGTCTGAACGTGTGTTTAGTACGGCAGGGAGCGTTATCACAGACAAGCGCAGCTGCCTGTCCACAGCCAATGTGGACAAGCTAACCTATATTAAAATGAACCAGGCATGGATCCCACAAGACTTGTCTGTACCTTGTGCAGAATAGACTTTTAGACCGGCCTCACACAGCCATTGGTATCTTTTTTTTTTTAATATGTCTCAATATTTTGGGGGCTACCCCAATTCTAAAAAAAAAATAAACAAACAAAAAACAGTGTTGGCTACCTCCTCCTCCTCTTCCTCCTTCTCCTTCTCCACCACCGCACTTCCACCTACACTGCCACGGTCACGGCCTAGTCAACCTCTAGGCTCCTACTCCACATCCACCTCCTCCTCCCATTTTTATTTTTGTTATGTGATTTTAAGTTATTTCCCTATCCACATTTGTTTGCAGGGCACTTGTCCTACTCTTACTCCCATTTTGCTTCCTTTTGCAGCCTTCTAGCCCTTTCCATGACTTTTTTACAGCCATTTATGTGCCCAAAAGTTCGGGTCACCATTGACTTCATTGGGGTTCGGTGTCCAGGGTCAAGTTCAGATCAAGTTTGGTGCCAAACCCGAACAGTTTCACGAGGTTCTGAGCACTTCTAGATTTACAGGTATTTGCTGAATACAGAGAACAGCCCATGCAACCTACAGAAAGAGCATCTGCCACCACTTTTACTGTCACATTAATACCACTTAGGCTACACTTGTTAGGTAAGCACTCATACACAAGTGGTAGGTAGAAAAATAATTGTAGTGCTATTATTTTAACGTTACTCTAAATTGTTGGAGATGTTTGTCATCATTTTTAGTGTATTTATTTATTTATAATCATGGGTAGTACAAATACAAAAATTATATTTATAGCTTCTTTGCTTTCAGAAAATACATGGATACATGGTGGAGATATATCATATATACCTGTAAATATATATATATATATATATATATATATATGTTTACCACTTGAAGATTGGTATGTTTAACCCCCTTCCTGTCCAGGCCATTTTTCAGTTTTCAGCATTGTGATACTTTGGCTAATAATTATTTGGTCATGCACTGTGCCCAAACTATTATTATTTTTTTGGTATTTAATCACTGCTGCTTTTTTTATTTTTATTATATTAAACAAAAACAACATTGAGAAAAGAAAAAAAAAAAACAGTTTCTCTTGGTTTCATTTACAAAACTGTGTAAATACTGTATATAGTCTTTATTCATAAATGTAGGCCAATAATTATTCTGCCATATTTCTTTAGTAGAAAAAAAACAAACAAAAAAAAAGACCCCCCCCAAAAAACAAATAGGTGTATATTATTTAGACTTTGTGAAAGTTATAGAGTCTACAAATTAGGGCACATATATTTGAAATGTATCAATCCTGATGTTCTGACTGCCTATCTGATGTGTTAAGACTAGAGTTGAGCGAACACCTGGATGTTCGGTGGGTTCGGCTGAACTTCGCAGAAACGTTCTGGTTCGGTACCGAACATTACCCGAACTTGACCCCAGACCCCAAACCCCATTGAAGTCAATGGGGACCCAAACTTTTCTGCACAAAAATGGCTGTAAAAAAGTCCTGGAAAGTGCTAGAGGGCTGCAAAAGGAAGAAAAACGGGAGATGTTATTAGATCTGCGATCTGTCCCTCAAAGCAGTAGTATTCTCTATCAAGTCCAGTATCAGATCGTTCTGTAATCAGACCGTTCTGTAATGCAGGATGAGAGATCGTTCTGTAATCAGATCGTTCTGTAATGCTGGATGAGATGTTATTAGATCTGCAATCTGTCCCTCAAAGCAGTAGTAGTAATCTCTACCTAGTTATTAGATCTGTCCCTCACAATCTGTCCCTCACAGCGCCGGCAGCATCCTCTCCCTACACTAACCTGAGAGCATGTGACATGCAGCACTGTGACTCCAGCCTCATATAGAGGCTGGGTCACATGATGCACTGGCAAATCACAGCCATGCCATTAGTAGGCATGGCTGTGATGGCTTCTAGGGAAAACCAGTGAAACGCTTGTTGATTGGCTGCCCTGCAGCTATTCAACATGCGTGATAAAATACCAGAACCCAGAACCCGAACCCGGACTTTTTCTCAAACGCTCGTGTTCGGGACACAGACACCGGAAAGTTTGGTACGGACCTGAACTTTATAGTTCGGCTTCGCTCAACTCTAGTTAAGACCATAAAATGCCAGAACAGTACAAGCACCCCCAAAATGACCCCAAAGTACACACAAGGTATATATTAAGAGGCATGGTTAGTTTCAGAAGTTGTAATTTTTTGCCACATTTTTTTGGGGAAAATTAAGTAAACAACCTGATTTTTTTCCAAAAATTGTAATTTTAACAGAATAGGCACGCTTACAATTATACTCCAAAACACTTTCTTCTACCCTTCCTGAGAACCGGGACATGATAAAAACCTGCAAAATAACGGAAAATTCCCTATCAAATACTTAGCGTAATTTTCCTTTCCTGATGGACTCCATGGCAGCATACGTATGGGTTAACCCCGCCTCCTCTCCACTCCTATAGGACCCCACTCCCATAAATTTGGGCTCAGAGCCAGAGGCCGTGTTCCGTAACTAGCCTACTCCCGACACTAGGGTGGGAACTCCTGCTGCCATGGAGTCCATCAGGAAAGGAAAATTACGATAAGTATTTGATAGGAAATTTTCAGTTTTCCTGACAGACTCCATGGCAGCATACGTATGGGATTTAACTAGCCATACACCTCATGGGCGGGCAATGCTGAACCAAAGGCTTAAATTTGTACCATCAACAGACAGGTCCTTCAAGCCATCATAAACAGAGGATAATGAAGCAGGCTCTGCATAATAATGAGCCATAAATGTATTGATTGAGGGCCGCAAGGCCGCCCTACGGACTATATTGGGAACCACATGCTGCGAAGCTGCCCGAGATGTAGACACACTTCTGGTTGAGCAAGTGGTCACCACCTCCAGAGAGCCAAGCCCTCAGCTCTGAGCCTGTTGGATGGCCTGGACAACCCGTGCCACCATCATCCTAGATGAGGCACATTTCCCATGTTCTTTTCGGCAAAGAATGAACAAGCATTCTAAAGCCTGAAGGAAGCTATAGCTTGCAGATATAATAATATCTGAGAGATTCCTAGAACCAAAGAAAAAGCCATCTTATACAAAGCTCATATTTGTTCTACACTTGCCAAGTCACTCATAGTAGCGCAAAAGTCAGATCACTTATCCGTAAAAGAAAGGGTATTGCTGAGAGCCAAACTCAGGATTTCACAACATGACCTCTCCCATGTCTAAAGGATGTATGTTAGTACTCTAAAGGTTAGCAGAACAATTCCTTGGTACCCATGAAATGATGTCATCTTGAGATTCGAGTCGAGAAAAGGCAACAGCAACACTCACTCTGGAAAGAGTCTTAAGAAAGGTTCTCCATGGCGATGCCTCAGTTTGAGGCTTTATATGCCGACATGACAGCCACGAGAAAGGTGAATTTGACAGAGGTCTTAATAGGGACAATCTTAGAATACTGTGCTCCAATTCCAGAGGGAGGTCGAGAACAAGAGGGAGGTATCATTTGGGAAGCCTCTGCTTACTCTAAAGTCTGAGCCTAGGCCATGACAGAAGATCTGGCCTGAGGGGAATGGGCTCTGGTTTCCGGTAGCTGATCCGTGCTAACACAGGGAGCCTCTACCTCCACAACTTCTGTTTTGAATCTTCACGAAACCCGAGGTTGACCGGAACAGGAAGAATAGCATAGGTCCCACTGCATATCCAATAATCCGTCAGGCCCCTGTCCTGAAGCCTTGGAGATACTGCATATCCAATAATCCATCAGGCCCCTGTCCTGAAGTCTTGGAGATACCAGCCCTGCATATATTAGCAGATATCATGATATCATGCATTGGGAGCTTTTTGAGTGATATACTTTACAGAATACTTTACTTTCATGGAGAAATAGCAGAACATGTCTTCCAGCATGGAGACAGGAACAGGAACTATACAAGCGCACACTTAGATACAGAAGGTACATCCTGTGATAATATTACAACACAGAATACACACTAATACTGCAGTGCCACCTACTGGTATAGACAGTTATAATGCATATATGTAGTTTACAGTACCAAGCAATTTTACTGTTGTACTTCCAACAGTATAAGACTTCTCCAACTTCTTGGTGCACAGGGAGACAAACAGGTTGATTTTGGACTGGCCCCCAGGGACCTCCCTGAAAACGACCACATGGAGAGACCATTTGTTGCATTTCGGTTGGACTCTGCAAAGAAAGCCTGCTAGAATCATTCAGAATTCTGGGGACATAAACCAATGGGATGTTGGTTAGATTCTTCTGAGTCAAAGGCATAACTGGCTTGTAGGGTGCAGAAGGCTGCCAGTAATTTCAGAATCTTTGCACACTCCTGTGAAACTGACAGCCCTACCTGTCCTGCATTATCCCTGATAGGCAGTAAGTCCCCCCGTTTTGTATCGCTGTTATCAAACACGATTGTAAAGCAGGAGATGGGGAAATGGAATGGCCAATAAATACCTTTCTCCATTGCAGTCACCTAGGGCTCTCTCATGACTGAGGCCTTATAGATCACCTGCATTCTACTTCCTGGCTCCCACTGCTGGGCCCCATTCTCCAGAGCGTCCACTTGACCATTGGCTACATAGACACCATAGTGCCGATAATTTTAGATACTGAAAGGTGCGCAGGTGGGAAGAAGACTGACCTAGATTCAGGTAACGATGCAAAGTTTAGGTCTACGAAATGAACCAGTCACCTGACTGGATCCCAATCAAACTTCTCCTTTTAGATGAGAAATGTTTTAGGTGTGTGAGGTCTATAGCTGGCCTCTGCAAGCAGTTCTTTATGACCATGAAGAGGGGCAAGTGCATGCCCAGAAATCTGCCGCCTTCTGGCACTGGCACAGCAGCACTTTGCGACACCAGAGACCTTACATAATACAAGAGTATCTGCCTCTTTACCTCAGAGTAAGGTAAATCTGGGAAAACAAAACTGAGTTGAGGAGGAAATCTGAAGGCCCAAGCGTATCCTGAAACAACCGTTTTAAAGTTCCAACAGTCGAGACCCCAACTCGGCTTCTCAGAAACCCGAGGTCAAGTTCACTTAGCCGACATTTGAGGGGACACCTGGCCTCTCCACCAGCTCTTCCCAAAATCCTGACCTGGTCTGTAAAGCATGCGACCCCCGCACACACTGAACTTTGTCTTCTAGACCACATATTCTTCCGGCTTAGCAGGCGCCCGTCCTAAGGCAAAACCCAACTGTGGCCCAGGTTATGGTGCTATTCAGCTTGTTGCAAACGTTGAAGCTCCCTCAAGGGGATCTTCCACCATGCCTGCTAGGGGCAGGATCCGCAAGCCAAGCCAAGATGTCAAATGAAGCCTCATCATGGAACCTACCGCCAGCTCTGGCTCCTGAACTACCAGGTTTCTGGTCGCTTCATCTGAAAGGTTTTGAATACTGCGTCCACATTCTTCTTTCACATTTTCAGTGCTATAAATATGGCCACTAGAACCTAGGCCAACTTTCAGCCCAATCACTGCATCTTCCAGGGAAGAGCGACCGGCTTGCTTTATCAAACTTCAACAACTAGAGAGGCAGCCTTTTGATGCTTCACATCCTTATCCCTGAATGGATAGAGTTTGGCCTGCTCAGAATGGAGGTATATCTCGCGACCTTGTTCATCCAAAATTATGTCCCCTTAGTTCCGTTAGGAATGGGGAGAATAGGACACTCTCTCTGAGGCTACGTCTCCACTATTGCGACCCCAAAGTTGCACGATTCAGAGCGTGACTCTGGAGTGCAACTCCGATGCGACTAAGTGCAGCCCCCGATCCAGCTTTACAGTCTCTGGGTCAGAGATGCATCAAAGTTGCACTGAAGTAGTGCAGGAACCTTTCCAGAGTTGCTGCAACTTTAAGTTGCATAAATTGGAATGCATGACAAGTCGCACTGGAGGAAACGGAACCCAAGGTGCTCACAGAACTTCCTCTTGCTATGCAGGAGACTCTACAGGTTCTACCCATACAAATGCCCTCTTCATAGCTTTGACCAAAAGGGCACCACAAGGGCCTTATAGATGGATGGCATGGTTGGGATGGTTCCGGCTCTACCTAGCCATCCTAGTGGGAGAAACACGCCATAATGGCTAGTGGGCATTGCATGTAGCTTATACCCTACTCTTTAAGGGGTTCTTGCACCCCGTGCCTCACCAGAGACTTCGTTTGATGGAAATCCTTTTCTCCAACCACTCGGGCATAATATTGCTCACACAGAGACCTGCTCTCTGGGACCTGAATCCCGTATCCCCAGCAGGCTCCTTCCTTGGAGCGGCTGACATAGCGGTGAGTGCGGTGCCTAGAGAAGGATTCAGAGCTTCTGCTATGAAGGCCGGATCTTGACAGTGACTTATGATGACTAAATCTGGATGAAGAAAGTTGATGTTGTGATCTAAAGAGGTCTTACTGATCTCATGCCGTGTATTGTCAATCTGACCTAGAAGGACTCACAAAAAAAAGCACAAAATAGGGTAGAAAGGAAAGGAACAAAAACCCAAAAGTGTGCCCAGGCAAGCAAGGAAAGAAAAGGGTTAACACCCTCTCAAACTTGCTACACAAGGGCTGGCTACAGGGGGAGCAGTAATACATCTGTAGTGTGAACTGAACAGATAGCCAACCTGCACAGGTGATACAATCACACCAAGACAGCACACACTGTTGTATTGCAGAGCATATACCTGTGATGATTGCACACAGCATTGGAAACTGCTGCAAACTGTCCACAGAGAAAATCCCAATATCAACAGTACTGACCGTTGATTGAATTTCTCCCTCTGCAACGATGCCACTGCTGCCCACAGCGCACATACGCTGAGTCCCTGGGCAGGAGTAACCCAGGGACACTAGGCCGGAAGAGAGAGCGGCAGCTTGGAACGCAGATGCGCTCCAGCCGCCACAGGCTGGAAGACATTAAAGCCAGGAAAAAAAAAACAGACAAACAGATAAATGCACAAACTGCTGCCATGGAGTATGCAATAGAAAGGTATATATCACCGCACACGGCATCCCCCACGATTATGCCTGGATACAAAAGACGCTGTTGCTGTATGGGCTCAGGGTGTTTATGGCTGCCTGCTCTTAGCTAGGCTATTAGGCCGTACTGCTGCTTTGCCTGCCAATGGCCAGGCTTGAGCTCTTCATAGCACCGCATCCATCACCCTTCTCCACCCCACTCATGGCTGGGGGTTGCTGGAGAATACACATGATGCCACATCCATCACCTCTCTTCACCCCACTCACAGCTGGGGACTGCTAGGGATTTATATGGGACCGCATCCATCGTTCTTCTCCACCCCACTCATAGCTGGGTCTCCTGGAGATTACACATGGTGCCGAATCCATCACCCCACTCACAGCTGGGGAATGCCAGGGATTTACATGGGATTGCAACCATCACCCTTCTCCACCCCGCTCATAGCTGGGGCTGCTGGAGATTTTACATGGCACCACATCCATCATCCCTCTTCACCCCACTCACCGCTGAGGACTGCTGGGGATTTACATGGGACTGCAGCTATCGCCCTTCTCCAACATGCCAACAGTTGGGAATTGCTGGAGATGCCACACGTCTTCTGGGGCACAGCTTGCCGAACAACCAGACCTCGATTGTGGACACTTTATCCAAGGTAAGACTTCAATCATTCTGGTCTTCAGGAGGAGGACAAAAAAGGAACACGGTCTCTGGCTCTGAGCCCAAATTTATGGGAGTGGGGTCCTAGGAGTGGAGAGGAGGCGGGGTTAACCCATATGTATGCTGCCATGGAGTCTGTCAGGAAAACTACATTTTGGAAAGCATATCCAGCATATTTAACCACTTCAGATCCGCGCTATAGCCGATTGCGGCTACAGCATGGATCTACTTTGCCGGGGTGCGTCAATTGACATCTGGCCCTTTGTGCACTCCCTGCGCACCCTCATAGCCACCAGTGGCACACTCTTGCACCCAACACGTGCTGCGTGAACGTGCCCATGGGTCGGACGGACTCGATGTCTGCCGGAGAGCTGCGATCGTCTAACAGAGAGCCAGCACAGGGAACCGCCTATGTAAACACGGCAATTCCCTGCTCTGTGAGGGCATTTTTCCTATATGTTAGATTGCGGAATGTAACCAGAAAATATTTGTATATATGTGTATTGCCAATATATGTTCCTGTAACTACAAGTTTACTATCTGACATCAGTTATATTTTCAAGGGTTCTAATACCCTTTTTATTCATTTGTAGAAATAATATATGGATTTTCATATAGATATTATATCGTGTCACTACCTCTAAAGTCCCACAACAAGGGATTTTTCTTATTGTATGTGAGAGGGGACATGACAGATCTACTGATCCCTGTGATCGGGATCGGTTAGATCTGTCATGCCCCTGCCAGCCCAGCCCCCACACAGTTAGAACACAGTGAGGGAACACAGTTAACCCCTTGATCACCCCCTTAGTGTTAACCCCTTCCCTGCCAGTGACATTTATACAGTAATCAGTGGCTATTTTTAGATCTGATCGCTATATAAATGTCAATGGTCCCAAAAAAGTGTCAAAAACGTCTGACATGACCGCCGCAATGTCGCAGTCCCGATAAAAATCGCAGATTGCCGCCATTACTAGTAAAAAAAAAATAATAATAAAAACGCCATAAATCAATTCCCATAGTTTGTAGACGTGATTACTTTTGCGCAAACCAATCAATATCCGCCTATTACGAATTTTTTTTAACAAACGTGTGTAGAAGAATATATATCGGCCTAAACTGATGAATACATTTGTTTTTTTTAATTGTTTTTTGGACATGTATTATAGCAAAAAGTAAAAAATATTGTTTTTTTTTTTTCAAAATTGTTGCTCTTATTTTGTTTATAGCGCAAAAAATAAAAACCATAAAGGTGATCAAATACCACCAAAATAAAGCTCTATTTGTGGGGAAAAAAGGACATCAATTTTGTTTGGGTACAACGTCGCATGACCGCGCAATTGTCATTCAAAGAGTGACAGTGATGAAAATTGAAAATTGGCCTGGGCAGGAGGGGGGTTTAAGTGAGTCTTTTAACCACTTGCCGACCGCCGATCGGAGATTGACGGCGGCAAAGTGGCTCTGTAACGCAAAACGGCGTCATACGACGGCGGCTGCGATACAGAGGTACTGTGAGCGTGCGCGCGCCGCCGGAGGCGCGCGCGCGCGCTCACGGTGTTCGGGGGGGGGCCAGGGAGCGGGTGCGGCGGCTTCGATTGCCGCCGGCCACCCGCGATGCCCCCCCCCGGAGCGAATGAGCGGAGGTCCGTGTATGTAAACACGGACCTCCGCTCTGTGTGAGGGGGAAGGGAAGTGATCACAGCCTTCTCGTACATGAAGGCTGTGATAACTTCCTTTCCCCAGCTAGGCAAGTCCCCCTACAGTAAGAACACGCCCAGGGAACACAGTTAACCCTTAGAGCGCCCCCTGCAGGTTAACCCCTTCACTGCCAATGGCATTTACACAGTAATCAGTGCATTTTTATAGCACTGATCGCTGTATAAATGCCAATGGTCCCAAAAAAGTGTCAAAATGTTCCGACATGCCCGCCCTAATATCGCAGTACCGCTAAAAATCGCAGATCGCCGCCATTTTTAGTAAAAAATAAAAAAAAATAAAAACCCCAAAAATGAATTCTCATCATCCGTAAACGCGGCCACTTTTGCGCAAACCAATCAATAAACGCCGATTGCGATTTTTTTTATCGCAAATATGATGAAGAATATAAATCGGCCAAAAACGGTGAAAAAAAATGTTTTTTTATATTTTTTTTTTGGATTTGTATTTTAGCAAAAAGTAAGAAATTTGGGTTTTTTTGCAAAATTGTCGCTCTTCTTTTGTTTATAGCGGTGATCAGAAATGACGCAGAGGTGATCAAATACCACCAAAAGAAAGCTCTATTTGTGGGAAAAAAAGGACGCCAATTTCGTTTGGGTACAACGCCGCACGACCGCGCAATTGTCAGTTAAAGCGACGCAGCGCCGAATCGCAAAAAGGGCTCCGGTCCTAAAGCTGGAAATCCTTCCGGTCCTTAAGTGGTTAAAGATCACCTTTTTTGTCCCAAGTTTGTGGAAAATGAACAAACAAAATGAATTTTTTTTTTTTTTTTACACAAAATTGTCAATTTCGAAGTTTCTAGCACAATGCATAGGCATATTTTGAATTACACTCCAAAACACATTCTCATATCCCTTATGAGTATGAAGATACCAGATGCATGAGGCGTTTTTGCAGGTTAGCCATATAGAGGGGTATAAAATCCAGGCAGCACCTTCAGACTTTCAAGGAGCATACATTATGCATCAAATTTCCTAACTACCTATCATATTTAACTAGGCTTTATCACACTGCTGGTCCTTGCAACTTTACTGGGATATATAACACTGCCAGCACTTGCCTGCTGTAATTCTGTAAGAAGTTTAATGCTGTCACATTTTATGCCTGACTCTATTATCATGGCCTCCTTTATCCACTAAATTGGAGATGGCCATTAATGAACGACTTTCCTTAGGTTAAAACTCAGAATCAGAATCTGTCTGTGAAGTCTCCTCCCACTGCTCTCATCAGTCATACTTAGCATTTGAAAGATCTCCACACTAGCATACATTTTTGATCATTTTTGGCAGTGGCTATTCTGGCCCTTATGGCATTGGTGCTGGTTGGCCTTCAAGACACACTGGTTTTGGTGACAGTGACACTGGTGTGGCTATCATTCAGAACATTATTGTTGAATTCACTGGCTCTGGTGATACTGGCACTGGTGTGGATAGTGATCAGGATGATGTTGCCAGCTTCACTGGAACTGGCTATACTGTAACTGCGTGACTAGTGATTAGAACAGCATTGCTGGTTTACACTGGCTCTGGTTATGTTGCAGCAGTAAGGACACCGTTCCTGGATTATACCAGCTCTAGTAACACTGGACCATTGTGGTTAGCAATCAGGACAATGTTGCTGGCTTACACTGGCTCTGGTGATACTCGGCAGATGTGTCAGTGATCAGAACACTGTTTCTGGCTTGCACTGGAATTGGAGACATTAGCAGTGGTGTTGCTAGTAATTAGGAACACTGTGGCCCACTTACAATCATTCTGGTGACACTAGAACTGGTGTGACTTGTGTTTAAGAACAATGTTGTTGGTTTCACTGGACTGGTGACACAGGCACAGGTGTGGTGGCGATCATGGACACTGAAGCCATGTGCACTGACCTGGCTACACTGGGACTGATGTGGCTAGAGGCGAGGGGCACTCTCACTGGACACATTGGTCTGGTGATACGGTTCCCTCAAGCTGTGCATCGGTGCCATATCATCCAAGCTCCGTCGGTGTGCGGACACGGTGAGCATTGTGTGGATTTCCACATTTGGGGGATGGGTTATCCACCCCTTATTTGGCTCCTATAATAACATATATATATTAGACTATACCTATTTTTTCAATATCTCTTCTAGATGAGATATAAGCTTGCTCCTGATTAGTGTTGCGCGAACCCGGACTGTAACGTTCGGGTCCGCACCGAACTTTGGGGTGTCCGGGACCCGGACCCGAACACGGACGTTTCAAAAAACGTTTGGGTTCGGGTTCTGGGTTCTGGTAGTTGATCACGCATGTTGAATAGCTGCAGGGCAGCCAATCAACAAGCGTTTCACTGGTTTGCCCGTAGAAGCAATCACAGGCATGCCTACTAATGGCATGGCTGTGAATGGCCAGTGCATCATGTGACCCAGCCTCTATATGAGGCTGGAGTCACAGTGCTGCATGTCATGTGCTCTTGGGTTAGTGTAGGGAGAGGATGCTGCCGGCGTTTTTGTGAGGGACAGATTGCAGACATTTTAACATCTGATCCTGCATCCTGAGATTACTACTACTGTTGCTCTGAGGGACAGAGTGCAGAAATTTGAGATTTCACATACTGCTGCTTTGAGTGACAGATTGCAGATCAAACCCTTCATAACACAACGATCGTTACGATCGTACACAACGATCAGATTGTGGAATTGTACACAATGATCAGATTGTGGGAGTAATTTGAGATTTCACATACTGCTGCTTTGAGCGATCTGACTGCACTAGGTAGAGGCTTCTGCTTAGATTTACAGATTATTGTTCAAAAATCATCTCCTAGTTCTAAAGGGAGAGGTTCTAGCTGCAGCTGTAAGTGACACATTATTGTTCAAAAATCATCTCCTAGTTTATTTGATTTTAATTTATTTTCCCTATCTCCATTTTTTTGAAGGGCACTTGCCCCACTCTTACCTTGATTTTATTTCCTTTTGCAGCCCTCTAGCACTTGCCAGGACTTTGTTACAGCCATTTTTGTGCCTAAAAATTCGGGTCCCCAATGAATTCAATGGGGTTCGGGGTCCAGGATAAGGTTCGGGCAACGTTCGGTGCCGAACCCAGACTTTTTCCCAAAGTTCGTTTGGACCCGCAGAACCCGAAACGTCCAGGTGTTCGCTCAACTCTACTTCTGATAAGTGATGGTCAATCATGAAACTCGCAGAGCCAACAACCACTTAGCATATCCTATTCTAGTACCCCCTTACCTACTATTGGCAATTCTCCCTAACGGGGCACCATTAAACCACGGAGTACACAGACCATTATCTGTGCACATTGAACTGTACATATATGAAATTTCAGATGGATTGGGGAACTGTGCTAAGTTATGGAATTTATTGTCATATATAGATTATTAATTATTATACTGTACAATCATGTTGGCATTTGATACAATACTGTATAATCATGTGATTGTCCATGTATGCAATTTATTATCCTCTAATAAATATATGTTTATCATCTTCTATCTTACTCCCACCACATGTGTCACTCAAAGTCCCATCCTACTACTAACCCTAGCAAGCATCAGGGATGGAAGCGCATGACTCCACCATTTCATGGCTTCATTCAAAGTCCCAATTCTCCCCATTCCTGCCTTTTTTCTCGAATATTGACAGGGATATTTTATATTATAGCTGTGGCTTACTGTTGAATAGTCCCCGTGTGTCCCCCTTTTGGACATCTTTATTTATTTATTATTTTTTTATATTTTCTTAATATTTTTACTTATAATATACTTTATATACTATACTATATAGTTTGGTATCCTTGCTTTGCTTTCCTTGTCCATGGGCAATGGTGCCCCTGCGATTGGGTTTGCTTGATCGCCTGACTTCTGATTGGTCTGGGAGCTGTGAGGCCCACCTTGGGTTCTCTCTGTCCCCGCTCCTGCTGGTATGCGTGGAGGCGGATTCCCTCATGCTGTGCATTGGCACCACGTCACCCAAGCCTTTACACTGCACCATCCTGGAATGCAGTGCTGGCTGGGTACACACATTCACAGGCGCAATTTGGGGGCGGGCCACTGCTCCACCGGCTGTTTACCTGTCCGGGGTTGGGCATTTCCTACCCCCCTCGCCGCTCCCGCATGCGTGACGCTGGCGGGCGGACTGACGGCGGCGTCTATATCAGGCATCGCACAGCATGGCGATGGACTTCTCCTGGCATGTTGCACTCATGCACCTCACCCCTAACATGACTTTCTGTTATCGACAACATTACAGGTAACCCACACTGGTTTATGCTCCATCTTCTATACACTTTATTTCCCCATTTCTTCCAATGGAGGTGTTGGGATTCCTCACTATTTTTTCCTTTTCTGTTCTCACTTCTATCCCCTATCCACTTCTTCTCCCTCTTACCCTCTTTTCCCCTTGACTTTCTTCTTTTCTTCTTTCATTCCTATCCTTTTCTATCCCCATCAAATCCACCTTTTTGTCCCTCCCACACCTCCCATTTACCTACATTCACTCACACATACCCATTTTTCACTCTCACAATTGCTCAATTACCCACATTCACATATACCCTTCATTGTTCACTGTTCTAGTTTTTGACAGGCTCACCATGCTGGGGCTGTTCCCTCGCCATGCTGGGCGTTGCCCTGGCTGGGGCCTCCACCACTTCTCCCAGCTCAGCTCCCAGACCGATTGGTTGCGGGCATCTTGTGTGCCCCACAGGTGCGCCGTCAGTGTGCGGACACGGTGAGAATTGTGTGGATTTTCACATTTGGGGGATGGGTTATCCATCCCTTATTTGGCTCCTATAATAATATATATATTAGACTATACCTCATTTTTCAACATCTCTTCTAGTTGAGATATAAGCTTTCTCCTGATGAGTGATGGTCAATCATGAAACGCGTAGAGCCAACAACCGCTTTGCATATCCTATTCTAGGACCCCCTTACCTACTATTGGGAATACTCCCTAATGGGGCACCATCAAACCATGAAGCACACAGACCATTATCTGTGCACATTGAACTGTATATATATGAAATATTAGAAGGATTGGGGAACTGCGCTAAGTTATGGAATTTATTGTCATATATAAAGCTTTAATTATTATACTGTTCAATCATGTTGGTATGTGATACAATACTGTATAATCATGTAATTGTCCTTTATCTTGAATATTTATGTATGCAATTTATTATCCTCTAATAAATATCTTTTAACATATCCATCTTCTGCCCACCATATTTGTCACTCAAAGTCTCAACCTACTCCTAACCTTTCCAAGCATCACGGATGGAAGTGCATGACTCCACCATGTCATGGCTCCATTCAAAGTTCCAATTCTCCTCACTCCCCCCTTTTTCTCGGTCTGGCGTTACTGTAACTGATGTAATGACAGTCAGAAACACTGTTGCTGGCTTACACTGGTCTGGTTACATTGGCATGGCAGCAATTAGCAACACTGTTGCTGGCTGCACTGGTCTGGTGACACTAACACTGGTTTGGCAATGATTAAGAACACTGTGGCTCTTATGAAACTGTGGAGGAGATTTGCTAAAAGTGGTGCACACAGAATCAGGTGCACAGTAAACAATCAGCTTCTAACTTCAGCTTGTTCAATTAAGCTTTGACAATAGGCCTAGGATCACATTGCAGTGATTTGTCATGCGATTTGTCAAATCGCATGCCAAATCAGTGGCAATTGCCGGCAATGGCACCATCCAAATTGGTGCAACACCAAATTGCAGCACCACACCAAAGTAGTTTCTGTACTACTTTTGGTGAATTTGGGGTGCACTTTGTATAGACATCTGAGCAGCAACCCACACAGATGTCTCTGAAATCGCCCCCGAAGTCGGACTGACATGTGTACAACACGCACAATTTCAATTCTGCTGTCAGTGTGAACCTGGGCTAAAACCTAGAAGCTGATTGGTTACTATACACAGCTGCAACACATTCTGTGTGCACCAGTTTTAGTAAATCTCTCCCTATGACTGGTGTACCTAATGATTAATGATCAGGGACACTGTGGCTGGCTGCACTAGTCTGTGGACAATATGACTGGTGTGGCTAATGGCCAGGGACACTATGGCTGGTTCAGATGCACTGTAAAAACCTACTGCTGATCACTATAGGAAACAATGTATTTCCTCTCATAGCTGACCAGTGTGTGAGAGGAAACAGAGAGCATTGACTGAAAAATGCAGCCTTTGTTTACATGTGTGATTTCATTGGCCCTCTGCCTTCATTTTGTTATCTGCTGTGTCTAATGGACACAGGAATCTCAGAGCATGCATTTTGCTACAGGGTGTGCAAGAGCACCACAAAGGGGAGGACAATCAATTTAAAATAGCTTCACACCCTCAGGAAGCAGCTTAATTTGTTCAAAACATAGGGGGAAATGTGAAAACATTTGCACACACTTTAGGTGAGAAGAGAAATCATATAAAGGGGTTCTTGAGATAAACTAATATACGATTTGTGGTTACTAGTTTTATAAAGGTAGGAAAAAGTTGACTTAGACCATTATAAATATTTTGTGAGTACTCCAGAAAGACTGAACAACCAATTTACTGGCATACAGTATGTTCTTCTTACTTTAACATTGCAGAAATGTGCAAGCATGCATCATAGACTCTTGGCTGAATGTGAATGCCATCCAACTTAGTGTAATAGTGATTGCCAGGGTATTTTATACACAAGGAAAGAACTGTAAAATGTAAATATTACAACTGACATTTCTCCTGAGAAGCATGTGGAACAGAAGGGACATCAAATGATTTGTCAATGTTGTATGGCAAGAATTCGTATCTTCAAGTTCCTAAAAATATATGGTGAAAGTATAATTTATAGAATATAATGCTTTTGTGTATATAAGCGGTTGAAAAATTCAGTAAGTAAATTAAAAATAGTAAATTAGATTTGTCAGTGCATCTTTTATAACAGTAACATTATTGAAAGATGAGTTCTAATTGATGATTTAGGTTACTTTGCTTTGTATAGGGTCCTTTGTCTTATTAAATAAAGGGGACCAATGTAATGGTTTTATTTGCTACAATTTATAGATAAATATCTACTAAACTATAATAAAAAAATAAAAAAAGAGTATTAGCAGTGAACAAAGGTATTGCATGGCCCTTCTTGTCAAGCAAGCACTTAAAAGCATATGTAACACACATTTTTGTTCCCTTGATATGTAATCTTTACTTAAATCTGTGTTGAACTTTGTCTATCATTTATTAAGCTAGTCACTGATTCTAGTCTAATCAGTCTGCAGAGAATAAACATTTGTCTCTGAGTTCATTACCTTACATAATTTAGTGTCATCAGCAAATTGAGATATTGCTATTTTCATTCATTTCAAGGTCATTAATAAACAGGCTTTAAAGACGTATAAGGTTTTGATTTGTGTTTCTTATACTAGTCCCTATGGGGCATACACTTATAAAGGTATTCATTTTATGTTCTCTGAATAGTCAATCACAGCTCTCCATGTATTTTCCTTTTAAGATTTATCTATTTGAATGAGCTAAAATAAATTGAGTTTTTTCTGAAATGACACAGTAAAAGTAATTTTTTAAAGGCCTGAATTAATTCTAAGATAAAAATATATTGAAGGGGAATGCCCCTTCATACCCTGTTATTTTAAAGTAACTCTGTAGCCAAAACTGCTACTTTTTAATACATATATTATTAAACGGAGAACTAACAAATACACAACTGATGCAATATATATGCAATTATATGAAAAAGAGAGTACACTACGTGGAAGTTTGTTGACTATTTCAACATGTTTAAAAAGGTAAACATTAAATCTTCATTCAAACATTGCCTATGGATAAAGGTGAAATACTTACACAGATTCACACAGTGTATTCATTTTCACAATCTAAATGATTAAAAATGCAGATTTGGAACATGGAAAAAGTAAGTAAACTGCTATATTTGGCTCTTTATCCATGAAATTAGCTAATTTAGCTTATCCATCTATGAAATTACAAGCTGGTATTCCAGATTAGGTGTTAATTATTAGATCTTCCATAGAGAGTAAAGATGAACTTTAGGTTTAGCCCAAACACAGGTTTGGAATGAACTTTGCCTGTTTAGGTAGTCTTCACAACCTTTGCTTGTTTGGTTGAAGCCAAACTTCATAAACAGTAGGGGTTTTACTTCTGCTACTATATATTAAAGCTTCCTGTCAGTAGTTGTTAAAGAAGGAGCAGATGATATCCATAGCAATCAATGATGTCACCCGGCCACATTCATTTTTTTTTTTTCACAATAGATTTATATTGGAAAGCAAAAATGAACCGAGTTTGTTGTAATAGCATTAATAACAAAAGATAATACAGAGCTGAATCATTGGTATCAATATATAGTCGTATTAATATTCCTTTTCTCCTTCCATGTGTAGACTGACTATGGTTTAAACTGAAAGCGGGAATAGAATACCATTGATTTCCTCTAAAGTTGAAACAAGTAATAGAATAATGATGCAGCCTAGTAATGTGCAGGGAGAATTGTAGATCATATAGAAATGTTTGAAAAATGTTATTTCTAATATAATTTAGTGGAGAAAGAGAAGGAGGAAAAGAAAGAGGAAGGGAGAGAGAAAAAGAAGAGGATAAAGAGAAAAAAATAAGGGGGGGGGGGTGATGGTAGGCGAAGGGAGGGACAGGGTCGGAGCTAAAATGTCTGCTGGGCTTTCATAGATCAGTATAATTCTTTAGCAGGTTTTTATATGCTTCAGAGATAGAGAATAGGTTCCATTGTCTCCATAATTTATGAAGTTTTTTGGCATTGTCAGTTTTGATTGCGATTGATTCTTCCATATGATATATGGAGTTGACTTTAGCCACCCAGTCCTTAACCGTGGGGATTGTGTGTGTCTTCCAGTGTATTGGGATGAGGGATTTGGCGGCACCCAATAAATACCTAGACAGATCATTCTTGTATGACTTGTAAGATAGGTCATTTAGGTGTAGTAAACAGCAAGCTGCGTCCAGAATGAGACGTGTATCAGTAATCTTTTGTGTCCAATAAACCACTTGACTCCAAAATCTCTGAATAGGGGCACACTCCCACCAAATGTGGAGAAAAGTGCCTCTGGCTTTATGGCATCTCCAACATTGATCTAAATCTAAAATGTGCCAAGCTTTAAGTTTAGTCGGAGTAAGGTACCACTGTGTGCTTATTTTATATGCCGTTTCTTGCATTCTAGAGCTTAGAGAGCATTTTTGAGTGAACACTGCTGCTTTTATCCATTGCTCATCTGTGATTGCCCTTTTGAGGTCCTTTTCCCACAAGGCCTTAAATCTGTCACTTTTTCCACTCAGAGGTTGGGATAGCCAGCCATAGATTAATGAGGTGCTCCTTCTTAGAGGCTTTTGGTCAAAGCAAATTTTTCAAAATTTGTAAGCGGTCTGAATAGCAGCTTTTTATGTTTGTTGTTTTGAATAAAATCAACTATCTGAAGGTAGTCCCAAAAAGTTAGGTTGTCCCAGTGGGCCAAATCCCTCATTCTCTTGAGATCTCTGATCTTTCCCTTTAAAATGCAATGGATGGTCAACAGGGGGTGTCCTAAGTCAGTCGTGGTGTAATTCTTTTGACTTTGTCATGGATAAAAATCTGGATTGTCAACAATCGAAGATAGGGGTCCCGTAGAACAGTGTTCCCCAACCCAGTCCTCAAGGCCCATCAACAGGTCATGTTTTCAGGATTTCCCTTAGATGAATCAGCTGTGGTAATTACTAAGGCAGTGAAACTGATCAAATCACCTGTGCAAAACAATGGAAATCCTGAAAACATGACCTGTTGATGGGCCTTGAGGACAGGGTTGGGGAACACTGCTGTAGAAGATGAGAGCTGATGTGGAACGGCAGCCATACAAAATATTTTTAGTGTTGTGGAGATTAATGGATGATTGCGGACCTCAGGGGGATAGTTCCTGGGGTGGGACCAGGGAAGATAATGGGCAAGATGGGAAAAACCTTGTTTTTCGATCTTGACCCAATCTTTATTTGCCTGGTGGCAGTGCCAAACTAACATTCTCATTAAGTGTGATGCGAAGTAGTATTTTTTGAAGTTCGGGACTCCCAGTCCTCCATATATTTTATGTTGAAAAAAATTGTCGAAAATTGTTATTCAAAAGCATGTACTCCAAACCCCAACCTCAAGCAACTTTGAATGCTTCTGACCCACGTTCTGCTCAGGCACTGGAAGACCTGCTCTCCCTTCTTGAGGAACAAAACAATCTGGAATCAATTAATTCCACACAATTGGATGAGGTCCTCACGGACTACATCTCCCTTCCTCCAAGTAAGGTTCATCCCAATGTACAAACACTCAAGAAAAAATCAGACAAGTTTCCTAACCTACACTCTAATCCTAATCTTTCTGTCTTTATTTCTCTAACCACATCTGCGATCAACCAAATACAACCACGTATCCATCAGGGCAATCTATCCACGAGTGAAAGAAAAGCTCTGGACAATTTGAAAAAATGCCATGACCTCACGATAAAACCTTCCGATAAGGGGGGCAATATTGTGATTATGGACAATGAGCAATACAAGCAGATGTGCCTGAACATTCTCCATAATAGAGCATGGTATGCACCAATCTCGAAATTCAAGATTGATAAATTCAATATCCAATTTTATACCATGGTAGATCAGGCATATGCCGATGACATCATTGATAAGGATACTTGGGACTTCATTAGAACCATGCACCCCAAAATACCTACCTTTTACAGTCTCCCCAAGGTCCACAAAGACTCGGCCTCCCCTCCTGGGAGACCGATTATTTCTGGCAATGGGAGTATTACTGAAAATCTCAGTCAATTTGTGGATGCCCATCTTAGACCGTTCGTGGTCAGCTTGCCCTCTTATGTAAAGGACACCATACATCTTTTGCAGCAACTCGAAGACATCCAGGTGTCACCTACAGCCATCTTAGCTGGCATTGATGTGGAGGCCCTGTACAGCTCCATCCCTCACCTCCAGGGATTGGAGGCTGTGCGGCGGACTTTATCCCAGTCCCATAAAGACAATGTGGGAAAAATGAATTCTTTCCTATGTGAAGCGTAACTATATAATCTCACACACAATGTGTTTATTTTTGATGGTTCCCATTTCCTCCAGATACAGGGCTTTGCGATGGGGACTTGTTGTGCCCCATCGTACGCCAATCTGTACCTGGGGGAATGGGAACGCCTGTTGCTACTGGATGGCTCACTTCAAAGTTTGACGAGCCATATCCAGGCTTGGTATCGTTACATAGACGATATATTTCTCATTTGGGAGGGCCCTCCCAACCTACTTGAGACATTTCCTCGACAACTTAACAAAAATGATTTCAACCTTCAGTTTACTATGGTCCATGATGTTAGTAAACTGACATTTCTTGACATCACTATCCTTAAGAGTGATGATGGCAGATTGACCAGTAGCCTGTTCAGAAAACCCACGGCTGGGAACACGATACTCCATGCTGAGAGTTTTCACCCCTTTAGTGAGATCCATCACCTTTTCACAATACTTACGCCTCAAACGTAACTGCTCTGACCCCCTGGATTTTTTCCGGGAGGCTGATAAATTAAAAGATAGACTTCTACTCTGGGGCTACTCTAAAACGTGCCTTAGAAAGGCTTTCAACAAGGCCAACAGCCGCACACGTCATGAGCTTTTGTTCTCATCTCATCGTTCTAAGAAAGAGAACCCTAACACCCTAAGAATTATCACCAAATACAGTAGACAACATGGACTTATTAGATCCATCTTACAACGACACTGGCATCTTCTAACCAATGATCCAACACTAAAACCTTATATACCCTCCACTCCAGCTATCACCTACAAAAGAGTTCGATCCATTCAGGACCAATTGGTCCAGAGTGAATTTCGAGGCTCTTTTCGCAGTGACCCTTGTAAAAGGAAAGGTACTTACACATGTGGAGGGTGCTCTATATGCAGATTTATGAATATTTCAAGCTCGACCATTTTGCCCAATGGAACCCCATATAGGCCCTCTCACTTTGCCAACTGTGTTACTCCGTACGTGGTATACTTATTGGTTTGTCAGTGTGGGGGCTTCTATATCGGGAAGACCATACAACCTTTCTCCAGACGAGCCTTGAGACACATCGCCAATATGAGAACGGCGAACCCTGAGGCTCCCCTGGGTCGCCATGTTAGGTGGCACCACTTTGGTTGCTGCCCAAAATTTTCATTCACTATTCTTGACCGAGTACACCCCAACTCTAGGGGGGGTGACTGGGACAAGATATTGCTGCAGAAAGAATCCCGTTGGATAGCGGCCCTTCAGGCCACATCTCCTCCTGGGATTAATGAACACCTCAGCTTTAGACCTTTCTTGGAGGGCTTTGTCTCGGGGGGCTGGGACAGGGAGAATGTCTAATCATATACCCTTATTTATAGCGATACAATGTAAGGGAACTATGCCAATATTACATGTATGATAATGTAATTTTTTGAAGTGTTTGTATAATAGTCACAATGATGCAATGTATGATGTGTTCGGTTGCCATGTTGCCTTATACTGTTTTATAACGCTGTTGCATATATTTTGGAATGAGCTCATTGGCCGCAGCTTCATTGCCACCTCCTTTGTTTTCATTCCTTTCTTACTTTTTTCTCTTTCACAATAATTCCCTCCCCAGATGTGGATTGCGGGATCTTGGAGGCTCCTCCTGTCCGCGTGCCCTGGGGGAGATGTGGATTGCCGCCCGGCGCACACGGGGGGCCTGTTTTTTCGGGGGGACTCTGATCCCCCCGCCTGCATCAGTGCGACCTCTCTGCATGATGCACTCCCGGCCCAGATCCGGGACGGCGCCGTGCAGAGAGATCCCTGGGGGCCCATTTTGAGAACTCTCTTTGGCTGACCACATTGGATTGGGAACACTGAGTATCCCTCTGGGTGTAGCTGGCATGTGGTTTCCCCCTGCTCCTTTGGGCTCCCCCCTTCTTTTCTTTTTTGCTCCCCTCTTTGTAGTGTGGCCCCCTCCATTCATTGCTCATTGCTACTTTTCTCTTTTTTTTTTTTACACCACTCATTGACCATTGATGTCCCTGGTGTGCCTTCCTCCATTTGTCCACCGGGGGGATTGAGCATGACTTTTTCTGCTGACTCCCATTGTGATACACCAGATTTATAGCAAATTTTGGTTCCTCATGGATATACTTGACGGCGTGCGTCATTACGTCATCAGTCATGCGCCGACGTCGTGAGGTCATCCCTGGGTGCAGAGGGGTCACATGACTGCAATTTTTGGCGCCAATTCCCTGATATAAAGAGGCGGCAACAATGAATTTAGCAGCTACCGCCTCTGTAGCAGCATGGACCACGTTATTTCCCACCCACCCACAGGTAAAAACTTTCTTTAAATACTCTTTGGATATGTATATATATTTTCTTTGTCCTGAATTGACCACCATGCACTACATGTGCAATGGTTGGTCATTTTTCGGGACGGCTATGCACGATGGGGATTATGTGGATCCAATGGTGGTCCCCCTCATCTCCCACCGTTGCATTGCCTAATGGTTATTTTTGGACCTCCTCATCCCTTCCTCTGCTCCGTTCCCAGGCTCTGTGGTCCAGTCCAATAGAGGGTCTCTCCTGCTTTTCGGCCTCGCCGTATGCAGGGGGCCCTTGTGGTACCCGGAACCCTCGGGGTGACGCGTGACCAGTGGGAGCCTCCTTGTCCTCTGTTTCTCCAACATCTCATGGGGATCTTGCCTCTTCTATACTCTCTCAGAGGTGCCTCTGAATATGTGATATGACCTCTACGTCCTGGTGTGGGGTGAGTTGCCGTCCATGACCTTGTTTCCATACCCCTAACCCTGTCACATGTAATACCAGTGTATAATTATATGATGTCTTTCAGAATATGTACATGGGTTATTATTTGGCCCCTGAAGAAGGGTAGTCCATCCCGAAACATGTTGGGCCTTTACCCATCAAGATCTCATCTCTACATATGAACCACACCTCTTTTATGTACCAACTTTGGAATGTAACAACCTTGGTCTTGATGATTTTACCAATGTCTGTAACTTTATGTTCTTCCTCTTCCTGTAATAAAATGTATATTTTTTTTATAAATTCATTGTACTGCCTTTAAAGTCCCGCTATATGTACTGGGGGAGTACCTCTTTGTTGCTCCATATATTTTAGGTGTGCATAAAAGTTTTAGACTGATCCTGGCCTTTTATTTGCCAATAGAAATTTTCCTTGAAGTGAAGTAAGATTCTGGAAGAAAGGGTTTGGAATGTCAATCGGCAGGGCATGAAACAAGTCTGGGAAGTATCACCATTTTTAGAATGGCCGCTCTTCCTAACCAAGAGAATTGTTTGGGGTTCCATTTGTTGAGATCATTCTGAATTCTACTCAATAAGGGTTTGAAGTTAAAGGTGAAAATTTGTTCTATTCTGGGGGTTAATTTGATGCCTAAATATTGATGGGTGTTTTTTTTACCATTTGTACGGGCAGTTTCTATGTGTCATATCTGCAGTTTTACTATTGAGTGAGAGATTCATAGCTTCTGATTTACTATGGTTAATTTTAAAATTACCAATATATCTAAAAAATTGAAACAGTCCATTTAGGTTGGGAATGGAGATTTGTGGTTGTGAAATAAAAAATAGGAGGTCATCCGCATAGGCTGCCACTTTGTATTCATTCTTGTCGAGTCTGATACCGTGAATGTCTGCATGTAGGTTAACAGATCATATCAGGGGTTCTAATGTGATAATGAATAGAATCACTGAGAGTGGACAGCCTTGTCTTGTCCCATTTCTTATTTGAATAGGTTCTGAAAGTGTATTGTTAACCTTGATTCTTGCGCTGGGATTGGAATATAGTTTATTTATCCAATTAAGTAATTTATTTCCAAAGCCTACATCTCTGCAGGTAGCCAGCATATAGTCCCATGAGATTCTATCAAAGGCCTTTTCGGCATCAGTTGATAGAAGCATAGCCTCTAGCTTTTCTTTATGCGTTCTGTGAATCAAATAAAGATTTTTAATAATATTATCCCAGGCTACTCGTCCCGGCATGAAGCCCACTTGTTCCATTCCAATAATTTTCTCGAGGAGTGGGCAAATTCTATTGGCCACAATTTTTGCTAGTATCTTAAGATATAGATTTAATAGGGAAATAGGTCTATAATTTGCACAGTCAGCCGGGTCTTTGTCTTTTTTGATTATGATAGAAATGTGGGCTAAAGAAAAGTCTTTAGGGGATTCGGGATTTTAAAAATGTGGTTGAGCGCTTTAGTGAGGTGTTTATTTAAAATGGGTTTGTAGGATTTATAGTATATTGATGTAAAACCATCTGGTCCTGGACTTTTACCTGATTTCATATCTTTGATGGCTTGAGTAACCTCTTCGTTTGAAATAGCTTCATCAAGTAGAGAAGTTTCAGATGGGTCTAATGCTGGAATTTTACTGTTTACCAGAAAGTTATTAATGATTTGAGCCCTATCTCCCAAGGCCTCTTTAGGTTTAGGTTGGACTGGTAAATTATACAATTTCGTATAGAAGTCATGGAATATTTGGGCTATTGCATCTGATTCATATATGGGGGTACCCTGTTTGTCATGGATACAGTGGATGTTCCCTGCAGCTTGTGAATCTTTAAGGGCTCTAGCTAGGTATTTACTACCCTTCTAAGGAACAATGATATTTTAGTCCTATGGTCTAAAATATCTTGCAGCTCTTTTCTTTTGTCGTTCAATTCTTTTTCTGCTGCTTCTGTGAGAGATTGTTTATATAATAATTCTAGGGTGTTTATCCTCTTTATGATAAGATCTATAGATTTCTCCTTTTCCTTTTTCTTCCTAGCTCTGTATTTGATCAACTCTCCTCTTATAACACTTTTATGAGCCTCCCAGACCATTAATGGTGAAATCTCTGAGGTGTTATTCAAATGGAAATATTCTGTGATGGAGGAATGTATGTGTTTATAAATTTCAGGGTCAGTAAGAAGGGATGCATTCAACCTCCAATTAAAGTGTTTCTGGAGAGGCTTATTCAACGTAAATGAAACCAAGACAGGGGCGTGATCAGAAAGAAGAATCAATCCTATCTCAGCTCCCTTCACGACAGGAAGGTCTCTTTGGGTAATGTACAAATGGTCAATTCTGGAGTACTTTTTATGGGTAGCTGAAAAATAGGTAAAATCTTTAGTTGTGGGGTGTAGAGCTCTCCATACATCAATTAAGGTAAGGGATTTTAGCAGAAGCTTGATTTTTTTTGAGAATTTTGTATGTTATACACAATTTCCCCGAGGACGTATCCTGTACTGGATTTAGAGGAATATTAAAATCACCTCGCAAAATAATACAACCCTTGGTAAAACTTTTAAGCTCATCTACTACATGTTGGCAGAAAGAGATATGCGATTTGTTTGGAAAGTATACGTTTTCTATGGTGAGTGGCTTACCATTCCAATTCCCTTTCAGGAAAACGTATCTTCCATCTATGTCTATGTGTTGATGCTCTACTGAAAAAGAGGTGTTTTTGCTAAGGAGGATTGATACTCCCTTGATTTTAGCCACAGGATTTGTTGCATGAAATGCATGGGGGAAGCATCTGTTCATCAGTTTAGGGATTTGGGCGCCTTTGAAATGAGTTTCCTGAAGTAGAACTATTTGTGGTTTATTTTTTTGGAGTTCAGAAAGGACTTTGTTTCTTTTTTCGGGGATGTTAAGCCCGTTTACATTGTGAGAAATGATATTTGGGAATTTTCCTAATCCAGTATAGGCCATATTGTCCTGTGTAAAATGAGGGTAGGGGGAAGGGAGAAGAGAGAAAAAAAGGGTAGCAGAAAAGAAGAGAGATGAGAAAGAGAAAGGGGGTGAAAGGTAAGAAGGAAAGATTAGTAGAAGAAAAATAATCAAATGAGTAGTAGTGAAATTGTTATCCCCCTCGAATGGACAGCCGTCTCATCTTGAGGTGTAGAATATTTGAATATGTAGAGAAAAAACTTACAGAAGTGTTATCCAATTTATTCTATTGGGGGGGGGGGTGGTAGGCGTACGTGAGGAGAATGATAAATATCTTGTCAAAGATAAATCTTCAGCTAAAAACTTACTACTATAGAGGGAAAGATCTTGGGTGGGGGAAGAGGCTCAACTTCCAGCTAAAAGAAGTAGAACAGACGAATATCTATTTATCAGAATTTGCAATCCTATTGTGAAGGGCCCATAAACATAAAGGCAGAATCAAAAATGGGTTAGTCAAATTTTTTGAACGTAACAAAATAAACCGTTAAACATAAAAGATGCAGTATAAACATCTTAGGGATACCATCCTAGTGAGAAATTAACCATCATAACAAATGAATATTCTGTCTCGTTAGCTCTCTGTGTTTTCCCGACCCTCATTAAAAGGGTTGAGTCTACAAGGAAGAGTGTAATGAGGTGGCGACCTCTGTGGCCTGGCCCTTTATCCTTTACCGAATATGTTAAAGCTCTTTTTATTTTGAATACAAGAGGACAGTCGTAAATCCCTCATCTGCAGGGGGCAAGGCAGGCCCAAAAAGAAGAGAAATGTTGAATGTATCAGATAGTCTCAGTCACTCATTCTAACTCGTTTTGCATCTAATCACACCTTCTGAGTTGCAAAAATATATGAAAGATACACAGACGATCAATCTGCCATCATGGGCAGTAATACGGAGCAGCCAGGCCACAAGGGTACACCATCAATCACAAAAACAAGGTCAATCAATATCTAGGGTTATATAAGTGCAGCCCGTCTCCATGTCGGGGTATCATCCTCGGAAATCTCCTGCCACGCCGACATGAAGAGCGGCAACTAAGTCAGTAGCATAACTACTATGAGAGAACAGATAGCGTACTTTACAGCTGAAGAGATACCTAATTAGTAACACAGACAACTCTATGTGGCCTGAGAAAGTCAGGTCTATGAAAGCATCTCACATCAAGCCCATGGAGACCGATAATTATATAGTGCTTATGTACTAAAAAAAAAAAAAAGGGGAATTTAGTATGGTTACTTTGGAGTCCTGGCGTTTCTACACCAGAACGCCTGCAAACATTCATCAGGGTAGAAAAGACTCTCTATCTAGGAAGTGAGTTGGCAGTAAAATCCGAGCCCATGGAAAGAGATTATTATGACTCCTTGATAATGCCTAAGTGTAGGGTAAAGTACCTGTTCTCCTAGAAGTATCAGAAGGGTCTCTTGTGTTCATAGCTGGAGAATGTTGACAAGTGGGTGAGTTCCTCAGACGTGGAGCCTCTTATCCATCTGAGGAAGAAGAAAAAGTTATTGCTCATCATGTAGTGCTTGGAGCAAGGGAAGGATGTGCAACAGCGACATCTATTGTCTCCTGCTGGGAAGAGACATCCAGCATATTATTCAATGAAGGGAAATATTCTATAAAGCTGCCAAATTAGGTTCATAGATCCGGGTATGAAGAAAACACATTAAGACGATCATTAAAACCAAAGCAAATAGGCTTTTACAGCCCAGGGACAAAAATACCTTGGACAGTAGCTAGTTCTCTGTCGATTCTATGACGCTCTCTTTTTCTATTTCTGCCCTTTCCTTTCTTCTCTTCCTCTGATTGTTTTACTAATCAAGCCATATACTACGGAGGTTATTAATTACTAGGGTACAGTTACATTGAATATTACCTCTTTACTTGTAATACTCTATCTGACTCCCCTCCAATTTTAGACTTGTGTCCTAGAGACTTCACTGGAGGTAACCTAGTTCCTACGGAAATCGCTATGGAGTCACCTCCCTCCAGGCACAGATTGCTCCCAGGATGGGGTGCTGGGAGGTGAGGGAGACCTGACTATTTTCACTGATTTTTCATGTTGCTTCATTAAGGCATTAGCTCTCTTGAATCATTAGTTTTCCCTAATAGGTTGACTATATACTCCCACAAGATTTTACTACATAAAATGTTAACATCTTGGTATAGGATGAGTCTTCTGTTACCATTTAACCTGTCATTCTGTTTTCATTATATACATTTTGTAATATGTTTTTGGCTTTAATATTTTCTCTTGTCAAAACCCAATAAAAAAATCTTTGAAAGTAAAAAAAAATAAATAAACCAAGTCAATGTATATCCGGCAAACATTGCAGTCTATATCTGGGACTGAGAAAAAAAAAATATTTGAACAGTTCTTCACAATCCTCTATAAAGGTTACCTGAATCTGCAGCAGGTCAGAGGCAGCTAGAATGTTGTTAACAGTTGCCAATACGAACGCTGTGGGGCATAATAATTATAAAAATGTAGCTGTTGGTTCGCTTATAAAGAATGCCTATAAACATTCAGGCTTATATTTCCATGTAGGATTTTGATGTGTTATGAGGAAAGTGCGCCATCTGCTGGGGCGAGAAAGAATAGTAGAACAGTTTAAGTAACATGAAGTCCTTAAAACATTAGCAAGTAAGGAACTGCAGTAAAAAGGACAGAGAAAAGTATGGTCTTCAATATGGATCCCTTGTTGGATTTTTATTAGGTGGTGTGATAACCCCCAGGATATCCATTTGTTTCTGTTTCTTTCCCTTATTATGTGGTGACTTGCTGGGAGTCGCTCTGATCGGGGAGGAATTGAGAGCTATCGGTGGTAGCAAACGAAAGTTCTTGTATCACTCTGGTAGATCGATCAAATCTATCTCTAAGTGTTCACAAAATTGTGGTAGATCCTCAGGGGTTCTTAGAAAAAATTGTCTGCCATTGAATGTGGCCTGAACTGCGAATGGAAACTTCCACCTGTAATTTATTCCTTTAACTCTCAGCACTTCTAATAGGGGTTTAATGGCTGGTCTGTTATTTAGAGTAATCGGAGAGAGATCCTGGAATATCTGGATAGGAAGTTCATTAAACATGATTTGGTCATTTTGCCTTGCTCTCTGAATGATCTCCTCTTTCAGGGTAAAGCTATTTAAACAGCAGATTATATCTCTAGGGGGGGAATCATCCGGGGCTTTAGGACGCAAGGCCCTGTGTGCCCTATTGAAGTCTATGGGGGATTCCGGGGGATTCTCCAGTATGTTATTGAATATGGCGCCAAGTGCGTATTTTATCTGATCCGCAGCCACCGATTCGGGGATCCCCCTTACTCTCAGATTGTTCCTCCTCCTCCTATTATCTAAATCCTCCAGGTGTCTTAATTGATATTAAATGTTGAGAATGAGTGGCCATTATGTGGTCAAGTCTTTTAATTGCCCTCTCTCTGTTCCTCCCTGCTCGATTGATTGCCGCCATTGGCTCCGTCAGCGTATGGATCTTGGCCTTAAAATCAGTGAATGTGGCTGAGAAGGACCTCTTTATGTCTGCAGCTATCTCAGACATATCCGCGTATGTTAGGGGTTGTGCGGAGGAGGTAGATTCCCTTACTGGTTCTTCCGTAGCTGCTAGTGAGGCGGTGTCGAAGTCCTTGTCCTCCTCGTGGTCAGAGTGGTTCGCATTGTGCGCCATCTTGGATCCCGGCGTGTGCCTCTTCACCTTACTCTGGGATCCAAAGATGTCCGAGATATTTCTGTTGCCTGAAAATGTGGCAGAACGGTTCTGGCATGTGTGTGATCCCGTTTTGGAGATTCTGCCCATGGTTAGCTGGCAGAGAGATTGTGGGGTAGCTGGATAGTTGAGCCGTGTCCCGGAGCTCTTTCCCTATGTGTCCATCTTCTTTGTGTGCCAAGCCATGCCCCACATTCATTTGATAGTGATGAATCCCCAGCCGAGTAAACAATGGGCAAAGGGGGCATGGCCTGATGAGGCATGTGAGCAGACTTGTTCCATGGAGCTCCCTCTACTGATCCTGCATATTATCCTTCCCTCACCACTGTTTATGCATGGATTTGATCGGCACGGCCACCGCTGATCTCTGGACACCCCTGGATTCCCCAGCCAGCAATCCGGAGTGTTTGCAGACATGTGGGAACCAGGGAGACACAGAGGATGCGGCACCCATGGAGGCCCAAGGTGGCGCCTGGCTCTCACAGCCTCAGAGACCTCTGCATTGCCCGAACAAGAAAACGGAGCAGGGGGTAAGTCCACCAAACCTACTAAGTCCAAAAAACAGCCTAAGGACATATTGTACTATGCCCAGAAGCTGTCAGGCCCAGCAGATCCCCTGCAAAGTGTATCCTGACACTCCCCTGAGTCTGCTGACAGGGATGAGACAGATATGCTGGATGATACTATGCCCCTGGAGTCTGTACCTGATCCCATGCCTGACCTGTTTGATATGCCAAATACAGAAACCCCTCAACCTACTCTCAGTGAGATCCTGCAAGCTGTGCAAAAATGTACTGCCTCTGTGGGTCATTTAACAGAATACTTTGGGGGGCTGAGGGAGACAGTATCTCTGCTCCAGCAAGATATTCAGAAAATTAGGGAGAGAACCACCGCTGTGGAAAGCCGTGTGAGCGACATGGAGGACCAACCCCTCCTTAACAGGGATGTGAGACAGGCCACACAGCAGGCTTTTCAGGCCCCAAACAAGACTGATGATATCTGTTAGAAGAAGAGTGTGCGGAGGGTTAATTGCAGTTGGGTGTTTCCTCTAATTCTTGGATGGGCAGCTCTATTTAAACGTCCTGCTTCCTGTAGGCAAGTGCTGTCCGTTCTACAGCATTACTGTGTTCCTGAGCTACCCGTTCTGAGCTTCCTGATTACCTGTGACCCGGCCTGAGCCCACGTCTGCTTGAACGCTGCCTGCACCGACCCCCAGCTTGTCTACGACCATCCGACTGCCTGTTCCTTCTGTACCTCACCTGCCTGCCTGTTAATGACCCTGCCTGCACCCGACCATCCGACTGCCTGTTCCTTCTGTACCTCACCTGCCTGCCTGTTAACGACCCTGCCTGCACCCGACCATCCGATTGCCTGCTCCTTCGGTACCACTCTGACCGCAAGTTAACGACCCGGCCTGCACCACTACTCTTCAGTCTAGCACGGACTACAGGACAACATCATACCACCACCTGTGTCCCATCCAGCCCTCGTGCTCCCCTGTGCTCCAGCGCTCCCTGTCTACTCTACCAGGGGTTCTGGAACCAGGGCCGTAAGAGAGGTTGCCTACTTCATAAGTCAAACTCTACCACCAGGGACGTGACAATATCAAAAATCGCCTGAAACGTAATAATGTCTGTATTGTGGGGCTCCCAAAGAAGGTGGAAGGTAAGGACCCCACTGCATTCATTGAAAGCTGGCTGCAGGAGATATTTGGCAGGGAGGCCTTCTCTCCAATTTACACAATGGAGCGGGCTCACAGGTTGCCCTCGACCTCTTTCTCCCGGTGGTCATCCCCGATTCATGTTAACCAGGCGCCTGAACTATAAAGACTAGGAAGTTGTGCTCTGACTAGTCAGAGAAAGGGGTAACATGCAATTTAATGGCACCAAAATAGCATTTTCCCTGATTTTTCTGCGGAGGTCCGGTGAAGGAGATCCAGATTTGCTGATGTGAAAAAGAGATTGCAGGGACTGCAGTTACCCTATGCAATGCTATTTCCAGCCAAGTTGAGAATAACTGCTAGGGGCCAGAACCAGTTCTTTGAAAATGCACAAGATGCTGTGAACTGGCTGGATCAAAATGAACAAAAACTCAGACACAGGCAAGAAAATGGTGAAGGCTGATCAGTCATTGGATGCAATGGACAATTTACCAATTACATTCTTTACACCTTTTTTCAAGATGGTTTATTATCATTGACTATTTATGGCGAGTATATAACCACATTTTCTCATCTAAAAAACACTTCTTACGATTACCATAAGTGATGCCACCATGTTGGATACAAATACATTGTATGTTGCCATGGCTTGTGTGGCTAATGCTTTGGTGCCCTGTTGGCACTAAAGGAGAAACAGGTGACTATGCTACTTCCATTGAGAGCAAACCTTACCTTGTCAGGATGGCAGGGATAAGACACCTGACAGTCTTCTGCTTCAAGTTGTTTTTCTTCTTTAACCACTTCACCCCTGGAAGGATTTCCCACTTTTTTCAATTTGGCACTGTGCTGCTTTAACTGGTAATTGCGCGGTCAGGCAATGCTGTAGCCAATTGAAATTTGCCTCCCTTTTCTCCCACAAATAAATATTTCTTTTGGTGGTATTTGTTCACCCCTGCACTTTTTATTTTTTGCGATGTAAACAAAAAAAGAACAAAAATTTTGAAAAAAAATTATATTTTCTACTTTTTGTTATTAGATAAATACAATAAACTAAATTTTAGTCATACATTTTTGCCAAAATGCATTCTGCCACATGTCTTGGGTAAAAAAAAAGTTAATTAGCATATATTTATTGGTTTGCGCAAAAGTTATAGCGTCTACAAACTAGGGTACATTTTCTCGAATTTACGCAGCTTTTATTTTATGACTGCCTATCTTATTTCCTGAGGTGCTATAATATAGGCTGTACATAACCCCCCCCAAATGACCCCATTTTGGAAAGTAGACACCCCAAGGAACTAGCTGAGAGGCATGTTGAGCCCACTGAATATTTAATTTTTTTGTCACAAGTGATTGAAAAATGACAAAAAAAAAATTACACAAAGTTGTCACTGAAATTATATATTGCTCACACATGCCACGGGTATATGTGGAATTACACCCCCAAAATACATTCTGCCGATTTTCCTGAGTATGGGGATACCTCATGTGTGAGACTTTTTGGGAGCCTATCCGCGTACGGGACACCGAAAACCAATCACCGCCTTCAGGATTTCCAAGAGCAAAAATGTATGCCTTCACCCCACACTACCTATCTCAGTTGCGGAGGCCATAAAATGCCCAGATAGCAAAAAAAAAAACCAAATTACCCCATTTTGGAAAGTAGACACCCAAGCTATTTTCTGAGAGGTATGTTGAGTGCATGGAATATTTTATTTGTTTTCATCAGAAGTGATTGAAAAATGACAAAAAAATAAATTACACAAAGCTGTTACTGAAATGATATATTGCTCACATATGGCATGGGTATATGTGGAATGACACCCCCAAAATACATTCTGCTGCGTCTCCTGAGTATGGGGATACCCCATGTGTGAGACTTTTTGGGAGCCTATCCGCGTACGGGATACCGAAAACCAATCACCGCCTTCAGGATTTCCAAGCGCAAAAATGTATGCCTTCACCCCACACTACCTATCTCAGTTGCGGAGGCCATAAAATGCCCAGATAGCAAAAATACCCAAAATTACCCCATTTTGGGAAGTAGACACCCCAAGCTATTTGCTGAGAGGCATGTTGAGCCCATTGAATATTTAATTTTTTTGTCACAAGTGATTGAAAAATGACAAAAAAAAAAATTACACAAAGTTGTCACTGAAATTATATATTGCTCACACATGCCATGGGTATATGTGGAATTACACCCCCAAAATACATTCTGCCGCTTTTCCTGAGTATGGGGATACCTCATGTGTGAGACTTTTTGGGAGCCTATCCGCGTATGGGACACCGAAAACCAATCACCACCTTCAGGATTTCCAAGGGCAAAAATGTATGCCTTCACCCCACACTACCTATCTCAGTTGCGGAGGCCATAAAATGCCCAGATAGCAAAAAAAAAACCCAAATTACCCCATTTTGGAAAGTAGACACCCAAGCTATTTGCTGAGAGGTATGTTGAGTGCATGGAATATTTTATTTTTTTTCATCGGAAGTGATTGAAAAATGACAAAAAAATAAATTACACAAAGCTGTTACTGAAATGATATATTGCTCACGTATGGCATGGGTATATGTGGAATGACACCCCCAAAATACATTCTGCTGCGTCTCCTGAGTATGGGGATACCCCATGTGTGAGACTTTTTGGGAGCCTATCCGCGTATGGGATACCGAAAACCAATCACCGCCTTCAGGATTTCCAAGCGCAAAAATGTATTCCTTCACCCCACACTACCTATCTCAGTTGCGGAGGCCATAAAATGCCCAGATAGCAAAAATACCCCAAATTACCCCATTTAGGAAAGTAGACACCCCAAGCTATTTTCTGAGAGGCATGTTGAGTCCATGGAATATTTTATTTTTTTGTCGCAAGGAATTGAAAAATGACAAAAAAATGAATTACACAAAGCTGTTACTGAAATGATATATTGCTCACACATGGCATGGGTATATGTGGAATTACACCCCAAAATACATTCTGCTGCTTCTCCTGAGTACAAGGATACCCCATATGTGAAACTTTTTGGGAGCCTATCCGCGTACGGGACCCCGAAAACCAATCACCGTCTTCAGGATTTCCAAGGTCAAAAATTTATGCCTTCACCCCACACTACCTATCTCAGTTGTGGAGGCCATGAAATGCCCAGATAGCAGAAAAAAAAACAAATGGCCCCATTTTGGAAAGTAGACACCCCAAGCTATTTGCTGAGAGGCATATTGAGTCCATGGAATATTTTATTTTATATATTGCCACAAGTTTCGGGGACATTATGTTTTTTTTAACAAAATTGTCACTAAATGATATGTTGCTCACGCATGCCATGGGTATATGTGAAATTATGCTGCAAAATACATTCTGCTGCTTCTTCTGAATACGGAGATACCATATATGTGAGACTTCTTGGCAGTTTAGCCACATACGGGGGACCCCGAAAACCATTCACCACCTTCATGCTTTCTAAGGGCAAAAATGGTGATTTTACTCCTCACTTCCTATCACAGTATTGGAGGCCATGGAATGCCCAGATAGCACAGCCCCCCCCCCAAATGACCCCGTTTTGGAAAGTAGACACTCCAAGCTATGTGCTGAGAGGCACATTGAGTATTTTGAAAGTCTCCTTTTTGTCACAAAGTTTTGAAATTTGAAAATAAAAATAGATTTTATGTTTATTTCTTCATTTTTCAAAACAAATGAGAGCTGCAAAATACACACCATGCCTCTTAGCAAATACCTTGGGGTGTCTACTTTCAAAAATGGGGTCATTTGGGGGGCTTTTGTGCTACCTGACATTTCAGGGCCTCCAAAACCGTGATAGGTACTGAGGAGTAAAATCACCATTGTATGCCCTTAGAAAGCCTGAAGGCGGTGATTGGTTTGTGGGGTTCTGTATGTGGCTAGGCTTCCAAAAAGTCTCACACATGGGGTATCCCCATACTCAGGAGAAGCAGCAGAATGTATTTTGGGGTGTAATTTCACATATACCCATGGCATGTAAGAGCAAAATATCTTAAGTGACAAAAAAAAGGAATTTCCCAGAAACTTGTGGCAAAATATAAAATATTCAATGGACTCAACATGCCTCTTAGCAAATAGCTTGGGGTGTCTACTTTCCAAAATGGGGTCATTTGAGGGGGTTTGCTATCTAGGTATTTCATGGCCTCTGCAAATGTGATAGGTAGTGTGGGGTGAATGCATACATTTTCACCCTTAGAAATGCTGAAGGTGGTGATTGGTTTTTGGGGTCCTGTACGTGGATAGACCCACAAAAAGTCTCACACATGGGGTATCCCCATACTCAGGAGAAGCAGCAGAATGTATTTTGGGGTGTAATTCCACAGATACCCATGGCATGTGTGAGCAATATATAATTTCAATGACAACTTTGAGTATTTTTTTTTATGTCATATTTCAATCACTTGCGACAAAGAATAAAATATTCCAGGGAATCAACATGCCTCTCACAAATAGCTTGGGGTGTCTACTTTTCAAAATGGGGTCATTTGGGGGGTTTTGAACTATCCTGGCATTTTATGCCCAACATTAGAAGCGTATGCCACACATCATCCACCAAGTCTTTTCTGACACTTTTTGTTCACATGAAAAAATATATTTTTTTGCTAGAAAATTACTTTGAACCCCCAAACATTATATATTTTTTTAAAGCAGAGACCATACAGATTAAAATGGTGGGTGTTGCAATTTTTTTCACAAAATATTTGTGCAGCGATTTTTCAAAAGCAATGTATGTGGAAAAAAAAACACGTTTTTGAATTTTAATGCACAAAACATACTATATTGCCCAAATATTTGGTGAAATATAAAAGATGATCTCATGCCGAGTACATAGACAACAAACATGACATGCTTTAAAAATAACGCATACCCGTGCAGCGGCGACAAATTATATAAATCTTTAAAAGCCTTCAAAAGCCTTTACATGTTACCACTTTAGATCTGCAGAGGAGGTCTACTACTAGAATGACTGCCCTCAATCTGGAATTCACGGTGATACCTCACATGCATGGTGCAATTGCTGTTTACATACGGCATGAGACCGACACTTGCGTACACCTTTGCACGCATGCATGGGGGGACAGGGGTGCATTTTTTTTTAATTATTCATTTTCATTTTTATTTTATTTTTACACTGTCCCTTTCATCTTCTTTTTCTATTATTTTTATTGTTATTATGGGAAATTTAAATATCCTCTATGACAAAAATAGGTAGTGTTGCATATTTTTTTTCAATTTGGGGTCTATTAGATTCTAGACCTCTCCTCAGCCCTTAAAGCATCTGACCACACTGAAATCGGTGTGATAAGATGCTTCCCCAAATTCCCAATGGTACGGTTTATATCCTGTGAAATGTTGTCATGTCAAGTCATGAAATGCTCATAGCCTCTGGTATCTTAGGCCATAGAGATGATTAAAGCCATTCTAGTCTTCAATCAGCTCTATGGTCAGCTGTCAGAACCACCTGCTGCATTCTCGGGTTCTCCTGTGGGATAGGAGAGCCAGAGAAAACCATGTAAGACGGCGGGGGGGGGGGGTGTTCCCTCCCACTGCTTGTAAAAACAGTGTAGCAGCTAATCAGCCACTAGGATTGCTTTTACAGGAAAGCCAACCACCAGATGAAAATAATGATACCTTGATGATACCTATACCTGCAGGCATCATTCCAGTACAACCACTCAAAGGCCAGCAACATACTAATGTGTCGCTGGTCCTTGTTGGGCATATGTTGTAATGTTCTTTTTTTCATGCAGCCTGTGGGTTAAATGAAAAAAAAGAATCAATCGGTGGGTATGCCCACCATTGTAAAAACTGCCTTCATCCATCTACTTCTAATGGTGGGCATATCCCCTTTTTAAAAATATATACTGCAGCATAGGGTCAATCCGCCCCAATTTCCACCCCTGCCCCTATGCTCCGATATACATGCTCTTTTTTTAACTGTGGTCGTGAAATCAGCTCCAACAGCGCTGGAGTCGCTGCTTTATATATGGTGGGAGCAAACGATGTTGCTGTCACCCTAAATAAATCAGCGCTGCAGCTGACATACCTGAAAACCAAATAAAGATTAATAAAACACAGTAACATATAAAAAAATAACATTCCTGCTAAGAGGAAAAAAATAAGTAAACATTACATGAAAACATTAGAAAAACATTACATACCTGCAAAAGAAAATAACATGATATTAACCACTTGCCGACCACCTGCCGCAGCGTGACGGCGACAAGGTGGTTCGTTATCGCGTGGGAGCGGGTAGGGCGGACTCGATCGCCGCCCGTTACCCGCGATGGCTCCCCCGCACGGACTGTTGAAGGGGGAAGGGCGATGATCACAGCCTTCCTGTAAATGAAAGCTGTGATCTAACTGTGTGTGGGCAGCCAGGCCAGCCCACACACAGTTAGAACACGCCCAGGGAACACAGTTAACCCTTAGAGCGCCTCCTGCAGGTTAACCCCTTCACTGCCAATGGCATTTACACAGTAATCAGTGCATTTTTATAGCACTGATCGCTGTATAAATGCCAATGGTCCCAAAAAAGTGTCAAAATAGTCCGACATGTCCGCTGAAATATCTCAGTACCGCTAAAAATCGCAGATCGCTGCCATTACTAGTAAAAAATTAAAAAAAAATAAAAACCCCAGAAATTAATTCTCATCATCCGTAAACGTGGCAACTTTTGCGCAAATCAATCAATAAACGCCGATTGCGATTTTTTTTACCAAAAATATGAGGAAGAATATAAATCGAACAAAACCGAAAGAAAAAAATGTTTTTTTTATATTTTTTTTGGATTTGTATTTTAGCAAAAAGTAAAACATTTGGGTTTTTTGGCAAAATTGTCGCTCTTCTTTTGTTTATAGCGGCTATCAGAAATGATGCAGAGGGAATCAAATACCACCAAAAGAAAGCTCTATTTGTGGGAAAAAAAGGACGCAAATTTCGTTTGGGTACAACGTCGCACGACCGCGCAATTGTCAGTTAAAGCGACGCAGTGCCGAATCGCAAAAAAGGCTCTGGTCCTAAAGTGGGAAATCCTTCCGGGGCTGAAGTGGTTAAACAGCAATAAAACATTACAGGTATGCATAAAAAATAATAGAGAGAGCAATAGAAAGAGAATAGAGATAAAATAGAGACAGAAAAACAAGAAGCGTACAACTGTTTTTGGCTTTTATTATTTTATATTTTTTTTGTTTTTATAAAAAAAATATAATTTTTTGTTTTTAAGGTACGCTTTTTTTATAACAGTAAAGGTTAGGGTCTCTAAAAATGCGGTGACATCTTTGGAGACCCTGTGACAGTGTGCCCTATTCCTGTGTAGTGCTGTTCCCTATTCTAATACTCAACTAGTGCATGGTAGTGCTCCAAACAGTCAACGATGCAGAGACCAGGCTTGTCAAAACAGGAGGGGCAATAATAACGGATGTCCTGCCTGTATCCGCATTGTCTTTTTTGGGGGGCTCGATGGGTAGGGGTACCAGAGATGGCATGTGGAAAATGCCGTACATGCAGCCGGCTCACTGCATTTGGATTGGGAACATGGGGTTCAGAACCATCTGGATATAGAAGGGCTCTGATGATCTCTTCCTGGAATTGAAGTAGAGGTCCAGTCCGTCCTGACGCTTTGTATAGCACAAAAGCGTTCAGCATAGCCAATTGGAATAAGTAAAAAGACACTTTTTTGTGCCAGCATCTGGACTTACGGGCAATTAAGTACGGCACCAATAACTGGTCATTGAGGTCTACCCCTCCCATATTTTGGTTATATTCATGCACACAGAGGGGTTTCTCCACAGCACCAGTCACCGTTCTAATTTAGACAGCCATGTCTGCGTGAATGGAGGAAAGAACAAAAACATTCTTTGTATCTCTCCACTTCATCGCAAGCAAATTACTACATCTCAAGCAGGCTCTCTCCCCCCGACTAAGTTGAGATTGTACCAGCCATTGGGGGAAGCCCCGGCAATTAGATTGCACGGTGCCAAATGCGCCAATTTGGTGATCAAACAAGTGACTAAAAAGTGGCACGCTTGTGTAATAATTGTCCACATACAAATGGTACCCCGTTCTGGATAAGGGTGACACCAAGCTTCACACAATTTTGCCAGCACTCCCCATGTAGCCTGGGCATCCAGCTCTACGTGACTATCTTTGCCCTCATAAACCATAAAACTACATGTGTAGCCGGTGGCCCTGTCACAGAGCTTATACATCTTGACCCCGTATCTGGCACGCTTGCTGGGGATGTACTGTTTGAAAGCAAGACGGCCAGCAAATTTAATCAGGGACTCGTCCATGCACAAAACTGTGCTGTGAACTGCTGATTGAAGTTGTTTATGAGGGGCCGAAGTTTGTAGAGCCGGTCATATTCAGGGTCCCCATATGGATGACAGAGTTCATTGTCGTTCAAACGCATTAACCGCAGGATCTGCTCGTATCATGTCCTGGCCATGCAAGCAGAGAAGACATACTGTACATATGATGAACTGAGTCAGTGGACCGATACAACCGCAATTCAGGTTCTTTATGTATGCCAATGTTGAGGGTAAGGCCCAGAAAGGTCTTAAATTCGGAAACCGTAATTGGTTTCCAATCTCTGGCAAGTGACAAATGGGGATTAGCGGCGATGTATTGACCAGCATATAAGTTGATTTGGTCCACAATAGATCTATAGAGATCTTTGGTGAAAAACAGTGAATAAACATCAATGGCCCTAAAGTCAACTGTATTCACTGTGATTCGGGGTTGGTCAGTGAATGGGGGAAGTATGGGAGCTGCATCAGTAGGGTGTTGCTAATCAGGGTTTGCAAGCACATCAGGAAGGGCACTATGGACTGCGGTCCTGTCTCTGTCTTCTTTGTTCAAAAATTTTATTGAAGAAAGAATGAACATACAAGCAGGTGTGTACATTGTTACACATATCAGGGTAAAACATCGAGCCATGAGTAGCGTGGGGATCAATCCCTATATTCCGTACATAGCAAGGTGCTTTAATTATCAGTACCATATGGAACAATAAACTGAGAGTTTCGTTGAGTTATAGGCATAGACATATAAAACTTTCAATGTGCACTTAGTAGAGGGTGTGTCTGGTTTGAGGGTATGCTGGTACCCTTACTAGGTACGGCAGTATTTGCTTCTTATATTATTGGCCTGAAACATGAACATTATATATAGGGTGAGAGTACTTGAGCAGCTTAGCACAAACCGTCCCAAATGTTATGGAGGGGGTGTAGCATCACCTGCGAGGGCAACAGTTTAGAGTTCATTGGGGGTTAAAAGCGAAAGAGGGAGGGGGAGAGAGAAAAGTTGAGCGAGGGAGAAGCGGAGGTAGATCAGAGAGGGAAAGGTAAGTGAGAAGAAGTAGAATCAGGAGGGTGAGAGGTGAGGTCTCCTCGCCAGGAAACCACTGATGAAATGGTTGCATGCAACTCAGTATGTGTCTTGGGGCAGGAGGTCTATTGTTATGGGTGTAAAAGGGTGGCGTCAAAGTCGGCAGGGAACTGGTGTTTCAGCCATGGGGACCAAATTCGTTCAAATTTATGTATGGTGTTAAGGACAGTTGCTTCGACTTTAGCATGGATCATTGCTGTGGATACCCTGTGTTTAGTTTCTGCTATTGTTAGGTGAGGGGTCTTCCAAGCTTTGGCTATTGTCTGTTTAGCGGCTGTGGTAATTTGCAATAAGAGTTTAAATTTGTTTTTTTGAGTTCAGGTGGTTTCATGTTTAATAGTGCAATTTCTGGAGTTGGGTCTAGTACTGTTTCGGTAATCTTTGAGATCATCTCAAATATTTCAATCCAGAATTTGGAGACTGTGTCACATGTCCACCATATGTGTAAATGGGTACCTCGGTCTGCACAGCCTCGGAAGCAAGCAGGGGAGCTATTTGGGGCAAATTTTGAGATTCGGTTGGGGACTAAGTACCAACTGAGCATGACTTTGTAGTTTGCCTCCAGGGCCACAATGTTTTGCGTGGCTGATTTGGTATGGAGCCAAATGTCTGTCCAGTCTTTGGGGTCTAGTGTGAGTCCCAGGTCTGCGGTCCATTTGGATACATAGGGGGGTGGAGTATGGGGTGGAGGGTTAATGAGGAGGCCGTATAGAAGAGAGAGTAGTGCTCTCAAGTGTGGGTCTTTATGGCAGGCTTGTTCAAATATAGACATCAGCGTGTGGGGAGTGCCTGTTCTGTAATATGGGGTATAAAAGTGCTTGAGTTGTAGATATCGGAAAATTTCAGAGTTGGGAAGGTTGTGACTTTCTTGTAGCGATGGAAAGGATTTGAAGGTGTCAGAAGAGTAGAGGGAGTGGGCCCGGATTAATCCGGAATCCATCCATTTTTGAAAGGAGGTTGGGGAGACCCAGGCTGGGTAAAATGCTGGGTTGCGGAAGAACGATTGAAGGGGATTATGGGGGGATTGGAGCTTGTACTTAAATTTGAGCACGTCCCAGAGGCGTAGTGAGTGTTTCGTAACTGGGTTGATAATGATTTTACGATCTTTGGCGGATATCCATAATAGGTTAGCCATGGATAGGGGGTCGCTGTCAACCACCTCCAAGGAGACCCATAATGGGACCTCCTTGGTGGCGTGATATTTAGACAATATTGCAATTTGTGCAGCTTGGTAGTATTTTGCCATATGTGGCATGCCTAGGCCTCCACTGGTCTTAGACAGGTACAGTACTGTTCTAGGGACTCAAGGTTTCTTCTTGCCCCATATGAATTTGACGGTTCGTCGTTGTAGGATTCGGAGAAAGTAAGCTGGGACTATTGTGGGGAGGACTCTAAAAAGGTAGAGGATTTTGGGGAGAACGACCATTTTTACTACTGTAATTCACCCTAACCACGAGAGGGGTAGATGTGACCAGGAGTCCATTAATTTCGTAAGATGGGTTAATATCGGGGGGTAATTAGCTGAAAATAGAGTGGACGGATCTGAGGTGAGCTTGATGCCCAGGTATGTCAGGAGATGTTGTTCCCAGGGGAAGGGAAGAGCTCTTTGTAGTTGAAGTTGTGTATCTGTTGAGAGAGAGATATTAAGGAGTTTGGATTTGTGGGCGTTGACCACTAGTCCTGAAAGGGTCGCGAATTTCTCTAGTATGGAGAGAAGATTAGGAGCAGATGTCAAAGGGGAAGTTAGGAACAGAAGGACATCATCCGCAAAAAGACAACGTTTGTGATGATGGCCTCCTATCTACAGACCTTTGATGTCCGGATTTGTGTGGATCATGTGCGCTAGGGGTTCTATAGCTAGTGAGAATAAGAGTGGCGAGAGTGGGCACCCTTGTCTTGTCCCTCGTCGGATTGGGAAAGGGTCTGATTTGAAGCCCGCATATCTCACCTGGGCAGAGGGGTTTGAGTAAAGGGCAGTTATCAATTGTAGGAAGTGTGGGCCAAAGCCCCACCTCTTTAAAACGAATTGGAGATAGGACCAGGATAGGGTGTCAAAGGCCTTACGGATGTCCAGTGACAGAAGACAGGTTGGGATGCGGCGTGTACAGGCGTAGTGGGTGAGAAGGACTGCTCTCCTGACGTTATCACTAGCTTGCCTTGATGGGGTAAATCCCACCTGGTCTTTGTGTATCAAGGACCCTATAATTATGTTTAGATGGGAGGAAAGGACTTTGGCGAGAAGTTTAATGTCGACATTCAGCAATGAGAAGGGGGCGGTAGTTTGCCCATGAGGAATCGTCAGAAAGTGGTTTGGGGATCATGGATATGTCGGCTTGTAGGGTTTCAGGTTTAAGTGGGTGCCCTCGTAGTAGTGCATTAAAGGCTTCTGTGAGAAGAGGGGAGAGAAGGTTTGTGTTATTGTTTATAGTATGTGGCTGTAAAGCCATCGGGGCCAGGGCGCTTATTGGGTTTAAGAGATTTTATGGCGGCTCGTATTTCATCGTCTGTAATAGACGTTTCAAGTTGTGTTTGTTGTGCAGCTGTAAGAATGGGTAGGGAGAGTGATTCAAATATATTTGCTGCTTGAGTTTCATCAAGTGGGGGTGGGGTGTCATAAAGGGTGGAGAGGTGTTTCCGAAATATTCGGAGGATGCTTATGGGGTCACTTGTATGTGTATTGTGGGGGGTGCGAAGACGGATTGGTTTATATACTTTATCTAAATTTCTTTGCGACAGAGCTAGAAAGGTGTCTGGCTTGTTGGCCTTCGTGTATATCTTGTGCCGTGATCTCCTGAGGGATTTCTCTGCAACATCCGTAAGGAAAAGATCTAGCTCCTGTTTCGCTTTGTCTAGTGCATTTTTGTGTGTGGGGGTAGGGTGTTCCTGGAATCTCTCATGTGCCATCGTAAAGTTTTCCTCTAAAGTGTGATGCAGAGCTTTATGCTCTTTCTTGCGACGTGATGCAAGGCTAATGAGAAATCCCCGGACCACCGGTTTGTGGGCTTCCCATAATGTCATGGGGTGACCTCACCATTGTTATTGGTCATGATGTAGTTGCGAATTTCAGTTTCAAGTTCTAGGGCATAGGAAGGGTGTGCCAATAGGGAATTATTGAGTGTCCAGGAGAATTCTTTTTTTTACGGGATCAGCAAGGAGAAAGAGGCTAGTATTGCATTGTGATCTGACCAAGGGATGGGGATCATTTTTGCCGCTAGCAGTAAGGGGGAGGATCCGATGGAGGTAAAAATATGTTCGATTCTGGAAAAGGATTTATGGGGGTTGGAGTAAAAAGTGTATTGCCTTTTAGTGGGGTTGCATTCCCTCCAGGTGTCTATTAAAGAATGTTGTTGTAGTAGTTGTTGAAAGGAAAGTTTAGTTGGGCTGGTGGGCAGAGTGAAGGGGGGCTTATCCAGAAGGGGATATATGACCTGGTTAGAGTCACCGCAAATTAGGAGAGTTCCTTTCTTGTGTGTTTCTATCATTTGAAAAAGATGTGCGAGGAAGGGTGTGGGGTTTCAATTGGGGGCATAACAGGTGACTGCCGTGATTTCGGTGTCTTGTACGAGTCCTGTCAAGATAAGGTATCTCCCTTCCGGATCTTTGATCTCCGTTTTGAGGGTAAAGGGGGTGGAACGGTGGAAGCCTTTGAGGACCCCTCTTTTCTTTGCTGCGGCAGAGGCTGTGTAGAATTGTGGATAGGCTGGAATTAAAAATTTTGGGGAGCTACGGTCCGTGAAGTTGGTCTCTTGTAGGCCTATGACGTGTGCTTTCAGTGAGGCAAATGAACGGAGGGCCTTTCGTCTTTTATTGGGTGAATTAAAACCAGGGATAGGCAAGGTGTCCACTCCCGGACACCGGTGTCCGACAGGGCTGCCTGTGGTGTCCGCCGCTGACTTTTTTTTTTTTTACACATCACTTTTTTTTTTTTGTAACTGTATCATCATCATGCGTCCCCCCGACTCCTCCTAGGCCGTAGGAAGACAGCCAGCGAGTGTGGCGCCACCCACTTATCCTCGTGTGGGCTGCGGAGTGATCTAGGGCAGGGAGGGATTGGTCGGATGGTGCGTGCCTTGGAGTCGGCGGAGAGGAGAGAGACTCAGAGACCTGTGTGTGGGCAGCGCGGTTGCACGGGGATGGTCACTCGCGGCGGGAAGAAGAAGTCGCGGACTCACTGCAGCAAGACAGAGGAGCGGAGCCGCCCGGAGGACTAGGTGCTACTGAGCCTACCTGACTCGAGTCCACTCCTGAGGAAGAGACTGTGTTGGAGTGACTCAAACGAGCAGTGCTACTGCCAGGCAAGCAAAGTAATTTTTTTTTCATGGTGCCAGTGAGGCTTGTAGATTTCACAGGGAGCCTGGGAGGGACAGGGCCTGGACTGGGTGTGGTGGTCTGGCCTGCCTGGAAGGGCTGGGGCTGGCTGGGCCCTGGAAGGTCTGCAAGTAAAAAAAAAACATGATTCAATCTGGACACTAGTAGCACTGACTAGCACCTGGCTGGCAGTCCTCCTGAGGCCTGTACATTTTACAGGGAGAGACAGGGACCCTGTCCCTCCCTGCAGTGTGAAATTTATAGGCCTCAGGAGTCACGAGGACTGCCAGCCAGGTGCTAGTCAGTGCTACTAGTGACC
>BLSH010230467.1:257965-272880 GCA_018402905.1 Glandirana rugosa
GCCGTTAAACCTGCTTAAGGCTTAAAGTTTAAAGGTTTAAAAAAGACTTAAAAACTAAAAAGCTAATTTTTTAAGTCGGCAGACTTTTAGCCTTTTAGTCTTAACGTCATTAAGCTTTTAAGCCGTTAACCTTGTCGGTTTTTAGGCTTTAAGTTTTTAACTTTTATTGTTTCTTGTAAACTTTATTATTCATTAAGACCTTTAAGCCTTTATTCTTTCTTGTAAACTTCATTATTATTTATTGATAATTTAATATCCATAACCTTAAAGGAACTTTTAAACCGAACTTTTAAACCGACAATCACTTGTAATCACAACTCGCTTGGGCCTGACATTGCAAGCCCAGGCATGGCTTGAAAACCCACAGGCACCGTGCCTGGGCCTGGCGAACCCGAACGATTTTTGAAATGTCCGGGTCCGGGTCCGTGCCACGGACACCCAAAAGTTCGGTACGGACCCGAACGTTACAGTCCGGGTTCGCTCAACACTAATGTTCACTAACAGCCAAATTTTCAAGCCAAATTTTCAAGGAAATTCCAATACCTATAATTTAATAGTTATTTATTATTACTTCAAATGTTCTTTCTTATTTCCGAATTTCCAGAATTACTTATTATTTCAAATGTTCTTTGTTATTTTCAATTTTTGAATTTCGGATTTTTGGCTGTTCCAATTGCCGAATTTTCGAATTACTGCAATTCTGATTTTCCGATTTTCAGACGGCTGAATTTTTTAATCGAAAAATCAAAAATTCAGAAAAAATTTGGAAATTTGAAATTCGGAATTCGTCCAAATTGCCGAATTTCGAAAACTTTGGTAAAAACGAAATTTGGAATGAAACGAATTAGACAAGCCTAATGAACACTATACTGATAATATCCAGAAGTGGGAGAAATTTAAAGCATACCTTCAAGAGGTGTTTATCAAGGAGATCCAAATTTTTAAACAAAACTCCTCTGTCTTATTGGAATGGGTGGGTGACCAGGTGCAACAACTAGAACTGTCATATGTCACTAGTAGTAGCAGGTGTGCTGCTCTCACAGACACAGATTAACAGGTAAGCCTGTAATTGATTGCATCCACACTGCTGGGTGTCCAAGCCTCAATGTCCTCCTAACATCCATCCACCAAAGTATAGAAGAGGCGGCACTCCAAAACCCTTACAAAATTGTATTGGTACGTGTGGTATATAAGGTACAAAACAGCTGACGCATTTCGGGGAGCAAGCACCTTGGTCCAGCTCCATGGCGCTGAGATGTGACCAAGGCGCTTACTCACTGAAACGCATCAGCTGTTTTGTACCTTAAATACCACACGTACCAATACATTTTTGCAAGGATTTTGGAGTGCCACCTCTTCTATACAATGTCATATGTCACTAACCCATCAGAGTCTGCCAGGGAAGCCTGGATGTTGGCACAGGACTCCCTGGATCGGCTGCAATCCTCTGCTGCAGAACGCAAAAATATTTCTTTCAAAACTTGCCTTCTATGAAGAAGGGGAGAGAACGGGTCACCTGCTTGCTAGAATTGCTCAATCCCATCAGCAGTCCCCGGCCATAGGAGCCATCTGTTCATCTAGTGGACAAGTGGTTAATAACCCAGAGGAAATTGTTAACGAGCTGGCGTCCTTTTATAAGGATCTTTATTGATCCCGGGATGCATTATGAAGACCTAGATAACTTCCTTTCTAATATTATGATACCCACTCTCTCTAGTAAGGCTAAGTGACTACTCGATGCCCCCATGATGCTGGATGAACTGCAGTTGGCAGCTAGTTCCTTCCTCACATGTAAGGCTCCGGGGGGAGGATGGCCTCCCCATGGAGGTGTTTATCCAATATGGTGAGCAACTATTATCTAAACTGCTAGAAGTATTCAATGCCAGTGGAAAGGGGAAGTCTTCCCACTTCAATGGCCAGAGCTAATGGGGTTTAAGCCTGGGAAGGATCCAATTGACCCAAGCTCCTACAGACCTATATCTCTCCTTCAGAGCAATGTCAAAATCCTAGCTAAGGTCTTGGCGCTCTGGGTCAATCAGGTCATCTCATCAATCATACACCCTGACCAAGCAGGCTTTATGCCGCAGAAATCAATGGCTACAAATCTCAGGTGACTTTTGCTTAATATGCAACTGCAGGCAGATAACAGGGGACACAGGGCTCTTCTATCCCTAGATGCCAACAAGGTGCTTGACAGCGCTAGCTGGCGATATCTATGGGCGGTGCTATCCAGGTTCGGCTTTGGAAAACATTTTATAGCCTGGGTCAAGCTGTTATATGCTTCCCCCAGGCTACGATTAGATTGTCTGATAAAATGTCCCAGGCTTTCGCTCTGGGCAGGGGAACTAGGCAGGGTTATCCACTGTCTCCCCTGCTGTTTGCTATTGCTGTAAAGCCACAAGTGGCTATGGTGAGGGCTCATCCACAAATCCAGGGATTTTCCTATGGTTATCTACAGGAGAGAGTTATGTTATCTGCAGATGACATGATGCTCTTCCTGGGAGATACCAATGCCTCTCTAACAGGGGCCATGTCTATCATATTTGAATTTGGTCACTTTTCCGGCCTGATCATAAATTGGTCTAAATCGGCCCTGATGTTGCTAGATGAAGAATGGGAGCCAGAGCTGCATATCTCCTGCCCCATCCCAGTTGTCACCGAGTTTGGATACCTGGATATCCAGGTTTCACCAAAGTAGGCAGACTTTTGCCAAGTAAATATTTATCCCCTACTGTCCCTATTTCGGGATAAAATCAGCACTTGGAATCTCAAACTATCACTAGAAGGTAAAGCAAACCTGATAAAAATGATCTTAATGCCAAAACTGCTATACTTTCTCCACAACTCCCATGTGGTGATTCACTTAATAAGTAGTGATTAACATCCTATTTAGATGTTTACTGTGGAGTACCGGTCCCCCCAAATTCCCAATAAGTTTGATGTGTCACATGACCCTCTTCCTACTGGAAAAAACAAAAGTTGGATTCAAAATGGCCGACTTCAAAATGGCCACCATGGTCACCACCCATCTTGAAAAGTTTCTCCCCTCACATATACTAATGTGCCACAAACAGGAAGTTAATATCACCAACCATTCCCATTTTATTAAGGTGTATCCATATAAATGGCCCACCCTCTAGATCGAGTTGGCAATGTCTATTGTTGAGCACAGGATATTGATAACCAAATGCCGTTGAAAGGAAACTTAGGAATTTGTATCAAAAGCTCTGTTTGACAATATGCCAATACGCAATGTGTGTAACACTGGTTTTATATGGTGAAATGTCTGGACACAGGAAAATATTTTCTAAAATTGTTTAATAAAATATCTTTCTGATTAAAAAAAAATTGGCAAAGATAGTATTGATATCATTGATCAAATTAGGTCATGTCCATATTTGGTCAATGATGTCACTCAAAAGAACCCACTTATTACCTGCAAGGACATTTCATCTCAATCTCATTGCTGACCCTGGAACCTCAACTGTCACTTTGTCAGCTTTACCACTTTGCAAATATATAACCAGCAAGGGAATCATTCCCATTTATTTGGGTGCAGCAACAGCCCTGAAGAAGGGAGAGCCATATTCTCACAAAACCAATTGGCTTGATATACTGTACTTGTTTCTATTCTCAATAACTGCTCCTTTTTTTTTTCACAATCAAAAGTTTTATTGAAAGAATGTACATATTGGTATGTTACATCTTACAGTATAGTGGTCAAAACATGCGATAATGTAAAGTTTAGGTCATATTCTAAACAGAGTATAGCAAATGATTGACATAATGGTTTTAAGATATATTATAAACTTCACAATCTTTTAGTCAACAGTTTTGGTTTAGTCAATCTTCTAATAGAGTGTCTTCTATGCATATAACATTGTTAATGTACATGAATAGTAAGGTATATATTAGAATGTTAGGGATAGATCAAGAGGGTGAGAAAAAAAGTAGACAAGTTTAGGAAGAAGAAGAGAAATGAGAAGAAAGGGGAAAGGAATAAGAGAGGGCTTATATTATGACACAGACAGCCACGCTGTCAAAATAAGTTAAATGATCTAATCAATAGCCCCATGTAGCGTATATCTTATCAAAGATGTTTCCCTAGGAGTATAGAGCTTCTAGTTGATTTAAGCACTCAGCTGTCTTTGGTCGGATCTGAGAATATGTCAGAACTAATGAACATGCACCAATCACTCCAGATTTTATGAAATGTAATCGTGTTCTCATTTTTCATTGCGCTAATTTCTTCCATTCTATAGGTTGTGCTTACTTTGTCCGCCCATTCACTGAATGTTGGTATTTTGGTTGATTTCCAGTTGAGAGGAATAATATTTTTAGCTGCATTTAGCAGATGTCTTGTAAGAGAGTTTTTATATTTGTGGATTGAGAAATGGTTTATATGGAGTAGGCATGTCTTCGCATCCAGCGGAATCGCGGTGTCCGTGATATGTTTTATCCAATTGATAATGGTTTGCCAAAACTTCTGGATTCGTGAACACGACCACCAGTATAAATCAGAGTTCTCGGAGGACCACCTCCTGGACATCTGTAGCGTAATGTACAATTGAGACAGTAGTTTATATGAAATTTCTTGTGTTTTAACACTTAGAGAGCATTTGTGAGTGAAAATACACTCTCTTTACCACTGCGTGTCAGATATAGATAGATCTAATTCTTTCTCCCATTTCTTTTTACATTTTTCAGGTGTTTTATCATCTGATACTGCTAGCCACGCATAGGCTAGTGAGATTGTTCTGTGAGTCTGCACCTTTTTTAGGCAGATGTCTTCAAAAGGCATTAGCGGTTTAGTGAAGTGATTTTTGTTTTTGCTTTTCTGTAGGAGGCCATGTATTTGTACGTACGCCCAGTAGCCAGAAAGGGGTCCTGACAATTTCTCTTTAAGCGTATTGATTGGTTTTAATTTATTTCCAATGAGACAGCGGTGGACTAGAAGGATACCTTCCCCTTGTGGGTTTTGTGGTAAAGCTGAGTAATTAGGTATTGGGGAGAGAGGCCCCAGGCAGGAGGTCAGAGTTGATTTTTTCGCTAATTTATGGATTATGTCTAAAGTGGTGCAAATTAGAGGGTGGAATTCTTTGTGCAACTTCTGAGGGGGGGGAATGCTTGAGGGAAGATATTGCAGGTCCATATTGCAGATGTTGGATTCTAATGCAACCCATTCCTTCTCTTTTGATTGACAATGCCAGTCAATGGTTCTGGCGACGTGTGTGGCTTGGTTGTATTTCGGAGTGTCAGGTAAGCCTATTCCTCCTTTGTTTTTGGGTACTGTAAGTATTTTGAAGCTAAGTCTGGATTTACGTTGAGCCCAGACAAATTTACTTTGAAATCTATTAAGGATTTTGAAAAATGAATTAGGAATTTTAATAGGGAGTGCACTAAAATAGTACAGAAGTTTGGGTAGAATAGTCATTTTTAAAATTGATGCTCTACCAAACCATGAGAAGTGTTTGTTAGACCACCTCTTCAGGTCTGTTTCTATATTTCTAAGCAGGGGGATGAAGTTAGTTTCGTAGATAGAGTTAATGTTTGGTGTCAGTTTGATTCCTAAGTATTGTAAGAATTTAGTATCCCATTTATATGGACAATTGTTTTTTGCTAACTGAAGTTGGTCTGGTTTCAATGACATATTAAGGGCTTCTGATTTATTGAAATTAATTTTAAAATTGGATATGTAGTTAAACGTTTTAAAAAGCTTGTTTAGATTTGGGATAGATATATGTGGTTGTGTTAGGAAAAAAAGAAGATCGTCTGCATATGCAGCTATTTTGTATTTTTTGTTTTGGATTTGGAAGCCCTGGATTGCTTTTTCTAATTTTATAGATCTGGTCAGAGGTTTTAGTGATAAAATGAACAGTATTGGTGAAAGGGGGCATCCTTGTCTGGTTCCATTGCCTATACTTAGGGGTTCCGAATATATGTTGTTAATCTTAATTTTCGCTTGAGGATTTGAATATGTCGCTTTGATCCATTTTAGCATGTTCTCACCCAATCCTATATAGGTTCAAGTGGTGAACATATAAGACCATGATACTCAGTCGAAGGCCTTCTCTGCGTCCGTGGATAAGAGAAGGCCCTCAATTTTTGAGTGTTTTGCAAAATGGATCAAATTTAAGGCTTTTATTATATTGTCTCTGGCTTCTCTCCCTGGCATGAACAAAACCTGGTCTGGACCAACTATTGAGCTGAGTAGAGGTTTTAATCTGTTGGCTAGAATTTTTGTCAGAAGTTTTAAATCAATGTTTAGCAGAGAAATAGGTCTGTAGTTCGCACAATCTTGTTGGTCTTTTCCAGGCTTGGGAATTACGGAGATATGAGCCATTAAGAAGGAATTTGAGTTTGGTTCAGCTTTGGTTAAAGAGTTGAAAGTAGAGGCCAAGTGAATTGCCAGGGTTTGAGCATATATCTTATAGTATTGTGATGTTAGCCCATCAGGGCCGGGGCTTTTACCTGGTTTTAGCTCTTTTGATAACTGCCTGTACTTCTGGGGTGATCTGTTTTTCTAGTAGCTCTGAGTTTTCTTTGGGTAAAGAAGGGATTTTATTATCTTTTAAGAACTCGGGTATGGTATCTTCTCTGATGGGAAATTAAGTGTGAGGGTTTTCTGTGGGGTTGGAGGTTGTAGAGTTTCTTGTAATAGCCGTGGAAGATTTTCTCAATTTTTTCTGGTGTGTGAGTGAGGTTGCTTTGGGATCACATATTGCGTGGATGTGACTGCTGAGGTTTGTATCTTTGAGTGCTTTGGCTAGGAGTTTCCCTGATTTATCTCCTTGTTCGTAAAAAATATGTTTGCGAAAATAGAGGGCTTTTAAATTTCAAGTCTAGTAATGATTGTAAATTTTTTCTACATGAAGTTAGTTCCCTTTCAACCTTTTCTGCAAGAGATTGCTTATGTTGGGCTTCCAATTTCAATATCTTGTTTGTCAAATTGTCAATTTCAGCTATTTTTTATTTTTTCTTTCTTAAGAAAGTTCATTAATTCGCCTCTAATAACGCACTTATGTGCTTCCCAATTGTTTAATGGGTTGGTGTCTTCGCTTTTGTCCCGATTAAAGAAGTCTAAAAGTTTGCTCTGAATGTCTATCTGAATTTCGATGTCTGTTAGTAGAGATGCATTCAATTCCCAATCAAAGTATGGTCTTTGTGAGTTTCTATTTTTAAGCGTCAGGGATGTGGGGGCATGGTCGGATAGTGAAATAATGCCTATTACTTTTGCAACACATTTTAGGTCTTTTTGTGAGATAAAGATCATATCAATTCTTGAATAGCGATTATGTGGGTTTGAATAAAAAGTAAAGTCTTTCTCTGAAGGATGGGTTAGCCTCCATGTATCTATCAGTGCTAACGATTGGAGTAGTATTTTAATTCTTTTTAGAATTTTATAGGGGGCTGATGTATGACCATTTTCACGTATCTTGTTTTGGTTCCATAGGTAGGTTGAAATCCCCTCCTTGAATGATACAACCTTTTGCGAACCATTTTAGTTTTTGTTACAGAAATTGATGTGTGACTCATTTGGAAAATAAACATTTGCTAGGGTAACTGAGTTACCTGCCCATGTTCCTTTGAGGAACAGAAACCGCCCCTCTGGGTCTGCTTGTTCTTGTGTTGGAGTGAATGGGGAATTTTGTTTAGCAGGATTGACACCCCTTTTGATTTGGCGAGGGAATTTGTAGTGTGATATGCTTTTGCAAATTGATTATTTGTTATTTTGGGAATGTTTAGCCCTTTGAAGTGGGTTTCCTGGAGAAACACTATTTTTGGGTTGCTTTGTTTAAGTTCTCTAAGCAGTTTACATCTTTTTTTCTGGTATACTTAAACCATTTAGTTTGTGTGAAATTATGTCTGGTGACTTACTGAATGAAGAGTAAGTCATGTTTGCAGCTTCTCTTACTACTAGAAGATAATTGGAAAAAAGTAAAGGATAAGAAAGTGAAAGAAGAAAGGAGAGTGTTAGAACTTATTATTTCTAATAGCTCTGAGTTTTCTTTGGGTAAAGAAGGGATTTTATTATCTTTTAAGAACTCGGGTATGGTATCTTCTCTGATGGGAAATTAAGTGTGAGGGTTTTCTGTGGGGTTGGAGGTTGTAGAGTTTCTTGTAATAGCCGTGGAAGATTTTCTCAATTTTTTCTGGTGTGTGAGTGAGGTTGCCTTTGGGATCACATATTGCGTGGATGTGCCTGCTGAGATTTGTATCTTTGAGTGCTTTGGCTAGGAGTTTCCCTGATTTGAGTTTGGATGTTGGTGATGTTGTCTAATCTCGAAATGGCTTTATCTCTACGTTTGTCTGCCGGTTCTTTGGAGGCCATTTGCTCAGTGAGCATTAAAATGGCTGCTTTTAGATCTGTTATGGCTGTAGAGAAAGAGTTCTTAATATCTGCTGCAATTTCTGTCTTGTCCGCATATGTTAACGGTGTGTTTTGATGTGTGTTGTCTCTTACCAGGTCTTCTGAATTAGCTATCTTCTTCTATCTCTCTTGAGTTTTTCTTAGACGGTGCCATCTTGTCTTCACCTCTTTTACCTTTATAGGAATATTTCTGGAAGTAAGATGGGATTTGTTTGTTGTTGAGTGAAGAAGAGGAACGTAACGATTGGCCCGGTGTACCTGAATTGAAATGTTTGTCCATAGTTATATAATACAGAGTATCTTCTAGCCTCTGGCCTGCAATGTCAGCGTCAATTAGAAGTACATCTTGCTTGGATATGTTAGCAGATGTAAATGAGATTGAGTGTAATGCACTGCTGTGCTCTGCTGAGTGTACCAAGATGGCTATTTCTTAGGCCTTTATATATGAAGTTTCCCTTGGGGGAGAACAGGTGTTCTAGTCTGACTTAATTAAGTCAGGGTGGTGGGCCGTTTCAGAATATGTTCGTTATGGCTGGATATTGTGCTGTCTGAATCTATAGTTTGGAGTTTAGTAAGCAAGCCTGGTCTTACAGTTCTAGGCCGCGTTGGATCACTGGGTATTTTCCTCTGAACCAGTACCCATTCACCTGTAATTTGTGTATGGAGGGGTTCGGGGGGGTGTCCGGGTCTTTAGGAGTATGTATCCCTTTACCCTGTTTGCTCCGTGTGAAGCGGGGACCTGTCCGTCTAAGGCCTTATGCGGTAGTCCGTAAATTTAGGCCAGGGATGCAGTTGTGGCCTAGGCTGCCATGGATTAAAGTGGATTTTCGGCCCCAAAGTTAGATTGTCCGGTAGCTTGGGCTCAGTATATGTGGGATGAGGTGTTTTTACCTCTTTTCCAGCTTTGTGGAGTGTGATTCGGTAAGATTCTCTTGTCGGCAGTCAGAGCTCTTGTATTCCACCTCCTCCCGCTGTTCAGCGCCCCCCGCCCCCCAACAGCTTCTTAATTTACCATAAAACTTGCATTCCCTTGGACATCAGACACGCCTTTGTTCCTATTCCATAACTGTAAAGACTTGAAGATGTTATTTGTCATTTGTTGGGAAGTAAACAACCAGATCTGATTGTGCCATTGGGAATTTTTTATTTTGCTGGGACAGTTAGCATCATTCTTTGGGATTGACAAGGATCTGCATCATTGATTGATGATGGATTAACATTGTGAGACTTTTTTTTTTTTTTATGGAATTGTCAAAAAAAAACATTTTCAGAAGGAATTGCTAAAAATTGTGTAGGAGTGTTTATTTCCTTTTTATTTTTTTCTTAATGATGTAGGCTACTATGTACCCCTTACCCATTCACATAGAGTGCTGGTAGCTGGGGGCCCCCACAACCATTGGGTCAGGGTTGTGTGGAAAAAGCCCTTGCCTCCTCAACAAGGTGCCCCCCCCTCAGCAAGATACCCCTCCAGGTTGAGGGCATGTGGCCTGGTGTAGCTCAGGAGGAAGGGTGAATGCTCACTAGGGATGGGCCAAACACCCCCCTGTTTGGTTCGCACCAGAACATGTGAACAGACAAAAAATTAGTCCGAACATTTGAACACTGTTAAACTCTATGGGACCTGAACATGAAAAAGCAAAAGTGCTCATTTTAAAGGCTTATATGCAAGTTATTGCCATAAAAAGTGTATGGGGACCCGGGTGCTGCCCTAAGGGACATGTATCAATGCAAAAAAAAGTTTTTAAATTGATTGTTTTTTCAGCAGCAGTGATTTTAACAATGCTTAAAGTGAAACAATAAAAATTAAATATTCCTTTAAATATCATACCTGGGGGGCCCCCTTAGTCTGCCTGTAAAATGGCACACCTCTGTGATGTTTTGAACAGTGACAGAGCAAAATGACATTTGTGAAGGAAAAATTGTCATTTATTATCAGGGCTGTAATGTATTGCCGACTCACGGCAATATACAAAACAATCACAGAAAAAATTTGCGTAGGTGCGTAGGGTCCCCCCCAGTCCATACCAGGCCCTTCGGGTCTGGTGTGGATTTTAAGGGGAACTCCACGCCAAAATGTAAAGAAAAATCGATGTGGGGCCCCCCTAGAATTCAAACCAGACCCTTATCTGAGCATGCAACCTGGCCGGCCAGGATAGGGGGCCCCCCCCCCCCCCCGAACCGGACCAGGCTATGTGCCCTCAACATGGGGAGTATGGGTGCTTTGGGGCAGGGGGGCTCTGTGCCACCACCCCAAAACACCTTGTCCCCATGTTGATGCTTGGATAAAGGTCTGGTATGTATTTAGGGGGACTCATTTTTTTTCATTTGCTTGAGTTTACCTCTTAAAATTCTTACAAGACCCTTATCAAAGATAATAGACTGGTGTGTATTTTTTGGGGGAACTCCATGTCATTTTTTTGTGGGCTCCCCATTAACATCTATACCAGACTGTCACCAGGATTAACCACTTCAGCCCCGGAAGGATTTACCCCCTTCATGACCAAGCCATTTTTGAGAAAAGGTAGTGCGTTGCTTTAACTGACAATTGCAATTGTTTTGACAGGGTCCCAGCTGCACTGCCTGTCCTGTTGCCGTGGAACAGGAAGGCAGTTCATCTTCCCCCCTTCCACCCGGCGATCTTCTGGGACACCCCGCAGGTCCCAGAAGATACGCCGGCCATTCACAAAGCGCAGCGCGACTCATGAATATGCAGTGCCCACACTTGTGATGCCAGGGCCACCGAGGGGAGGGGGAGAAGAGCAAGCCTTGAGGCAGGTAAGTGTCCGATTGTTAAAAGTCAGCAGCTACACTTTTTGTAGCTGCTGACTTTTAACTGGGTGAAACTCTGCTTTAAGCTCCATGCACACTAGCATGTTTTATAAGCTCAAAAACACTAGAAAAAATGCTAGATAAAAAACACTGATAATAGCATTTATGTGTCTGCTTCTAGTAGCATTTTTGTAGCTTTTAGAAGCTTTTGGGAGTATTTAGGAAAGTAAGCATTTTATTAGCATTTTTAGAGTACAACTGGTCAAAAAAAGCTGTTGGTAATGTTTAAGAGCATTTAGAGTTTTTTTTTTCCAGGAAAACGCTCCCAAAAACTCTACAAAAACTATTTTTATTTCAGTTTCTTGACCCTGAAGCTAAAAAAAATGCCTAAAGTAGTGTACATGGACACATGGGATAACACTATTTACAGTATCTCACAAAAGTGAGTAGACCCCTCACATTTTTGTAAACATTTTATTATATCTTTTCATGTGACTTACATTGTAAGTATCTGTTAAGATAAATGGCACACCTTTTAGTGCGTCCCCACATGCCAGAGTGCTAGGGTTAACCCTAGACTCTGAACTGTCCTTTCAGGACCACATCCAATCCCTGTCTAAATCATGCCACCTTAGCCTCCGCAACATCTCTAGAATACGCCCCCTTTTTAACCAATGACACCACCAAGCTTCTAATTCACTCTCTGGTTATCTCTCGCCTCGACTACTGCAACTCTCTCCTCATTGGATTACCTTTGCATACATTATCCCCCTTCAGTCCATAATGAATGCTGCTGCAAGACTTATCTACCTTACCAACCACTCAGTGTCCTCCACCCCTCTCTGCCAATCTCCTCACTGGCTTCCACTCACCCAACGAATAAAATTCAAAGTACTAACAATAATTTACAAAGCCATCCACAACTCTGCCCCCAGCTACATCTCTAACCTAGTCTCAAAATACCAACCAAGTGGCCCTCTTCGGTCACAGACAGCAAACAAGAGTCTGGCAGAAAATGGAAAATTGTATAATCACCTTTACATAATTTTCCTTTCCTGTCGCATCTTCATGGCAGCATACATATGGTTTGTGACTTGGTTCCCACAACCTGATAGGACTGAATAGCTAAATATCTAAGGGAAGGCCCTGCCACAGTATTCTCTGTATATATATCACCTTAAAACTGTGGGTTCCTCTATGCTGCCATGAAGAAGTGACAGGAAATGAAAATTACAGAAAGGTGAGTATTCAATTTTCTGTTTTCATGTTGCATCATGGCAGCATACATATGGGAAATAACTCACAAGTTGGAAGGGTGCTAGATAAATAAAATAAGTTAATTTAGCAAACAATTGAAGTATTGACTTGAATGATAGACTTGCCAGTCATGAACTGTGCAAAATCTACTTTGTAACGTGACATGAAGGTATTTCTTGATGACCAAGTAGCATCTTTGCAAATAGTTACTGCAGATACCCTGTAGTATGCTGCCCGTGAAGCTGCCACTGCCCTGGTGAGTGAGCCTTTACGCCCTCAGGTATTTGGATGTTTTTAAGTGAATAGGCTTTTTTGATGATTCGCACCAACCATGAGGCAATGGTTTGTGCAGATGCCGCCTGCCCCTTCCTGAAGCCGTGAGGAATAACTAGAAGATTATTCCTGAATGGGCTAGTTGCTGGGAGATATGCCGAGATGTTACCCTTTAAATCTAGTGGATGTGGATTACCTTGATCTGTAAGAAGGGCTGAAAGGCTTATCTCTTGGCTGAAGTGAAAAGAAGATGCTACTTTCTAAATAATTCAGTCTGACAGTCTTAGAACCACTCTGTCAGGGTAGAAGACTAGGTAGCGTTCTTTTATTAGTAACGTTCGCATTTCAGATACTCTTTTTGCTGAGGTTATGGCAATTGGGAATGTGACTTTTAGCGTTAAGTCCCATAAGGATATAGAGTCGATAGGAAAAAAGGGTTGCAGGCTAAGGCTTCCAATACTATGAATAAATCCCATGCTGGCAAAGGTAGGTTAATTTTGGACAACACAAGACAAACATGTAACGTCTTGTGCACCCTGTGAGCTGGATGGAGAGAATGTGGGGGCACTGGATCAGTCTGTCCTCCGTGGACCATGGATGGAAAGTCCAAGTTGTCTATTGAGGTCTCAGAAGGTGAAATGCTGACTTTAGATGGCTGCAGGCCCTGAAAAGAGCTAGAAGGACATAGAACAGAAAAAGAGCAGCGCCAATCTAAGTGCAGCAGTATAAAAGCATCTTTATTAAAAAGACAAATGGCAACTCACAAGATAAAAGCATTGTCAGCGCATGTGTGGCAATAGGGCTTATGTAGAGGTTCATCCACTCCTTTCAGAAGGACGGGCTGCAGGCGGGGAACACTGGTGGCCACTGGTACTGGCTGAGCTGGTGGCTTCCAGCACTTCCAGAGACTCAGATGGGGCTCAGGAACCACCACTGACGTCATTACCGGATGCAGGGTGGAGTGTTCTTTAATTTTAGACAAGCTTTTTGAAACTGTATGATGAGCGGGTCCTGAGCCCATTTAATTCCTGTCATGGCCGTTAGCACTGAAACATGCACTTTTAGGGTATTAGAACCTAGGCTTTTCTCCAGACCTGACTGAAGGAACTCAAGTATCTGTGTTGCTTTCAGCGGTGGTGTACCCCAAGATTATTGCTGTGTGAACAAGGTGAAACTTTTCCAGATTATTTTGTAAGTACTGTTGGTGGTGGCCTTTCTGGCCTGTAGTAGGGTTTCTACCACTTTCTGGGAGCATCCTGGTCTAGGAGCCTAGACCTTTCAGCCTCCATGCCGTCAGCTGTAGTCTCTCCCATGCTGGGTGAAGAAATTGGCCTTGGGAGAGAAGGTCAGGTGTTATCAGAAGAGGCAATAGGTTCTCCGTGTTCAGCTGGAGCAGCATTGAGAAAAACTTCTTCTTGGCCAGAAGGGAATTACAGCTATTACCGTGCATGCTGATCTCTTGAGCCTGTGAAGAAACCTCGCTATCAGCGGTGTTGGAGAGAAGATGTACCCCAAGGGAAAGTTCCAAGGATGTTGTAGACAATCTATCCCTTCCGCCAATGGGTAGGCGGCTCTCAAGAGATATCACTGATAGAGTTGAGCGAACCCGGACTGTAAAGTTCGGGTCCGTACCGAACTTTGGGGTGTCCGGGACCCAGACCCGGACTTTTCAAAAAAAGTACGGGTTCGGGTCCGGGGTTCTGGTAATTTTAATGAAAAATCTTAAAAATGCTGTAAAAAAGTCCAGGAAGGTCCTAGAGGTCTGCAAAAGGAAGGAAAATTGGGGTAAGGGTGGGACAAGTGCCCTACAAAGAAATGGGGACAGGGAAATCACTTTAAATATTTTTTAAAAAATAAAAACATAAAAAAGCAAAAATGGAGGTGAATGGGGATCATCTTCAAACTGGGTCTGAAAAGTATTAATTAACAGTAGAGGCGATAGAACTGTTCTAAAATCATCTTCAAACTGTGTCAAAAAAGTATAAATAAGCCGGGACAACCCATATCACTGTTCTGCAAAATGTGTGTGTCACTTTAAATATTACCGGGAATAACTGCACATCTGTTCTGCAAACTTATTTCAAGTCTGTGTGTCACTTTAAATATTACCGGGAATAATCGCACATCTGTTCTGCAAACTTATTTCAAGTCTGTGTGTCACTTTAAATATTACCGGGAATAACTGCACATCTGTTCTGCAAACTTATTTCAAGTCTGTGTGTCACTTTAAATATTACCGGGAATA
>BLSH010230468.1:0-18218 GCA_018402905.1 Glandirana rugosa
GTACAGAGTTCAGAGTTACACTATGTACAGAGGACATAGGTCAGGGTTACACTATGTACAGAGGACAGAGGTCAGGGTTACACTATGTACAGAGGACACAGGTCATGGTTATGCTATGTACAGAGGACAGAGTTCAGGTTTACACTATGTACAGAGTTCAGGGTTACACTATGTACAGAGGACAGAGTTCAGGGTTACACTATGTATAGAGCACAGAGGTCATGGTTACACTATGTACAGAGGACAGAGGTCAGGGTTACACTCAGGGCTGGTGCAAGGATTTTTGACACCCTAGGCAAAACCTAATTTTGCCGCCCCCTTGGCTCTGCCCCTGACTCCACCCCCTTTGCCCTGCCCATGTAACCCACGTGACCTATCTGACCATTACACTGACCCCTACACTGACCTACCTGCCCCTACACTGACCTACCTGACCCCTACACTATGTAAAGAGGACAGAGGTAAGGGTTACGCTATGTACAGAAGACAAAGGTCAGGGTTACACTATGTACAGAGGTCAGGGTTACACTATGTACAGAGGATAGAGGTCAGGTTTACACTATATACAGAGGTCAGGGTTACACTGTGTATGGAGGACAGAGGTCAGGGATACACTATGTACAGAGGTCAGGGTTGCACTATTTACAGAGGAAAGAGTTCAGGGTTACACTCTGTATAGAGGACAGAGGTCATGGTTACGCTATTTACAGAGGACAGAGGTCAGGATTACACTATGTAAAGAGGACAGAGGTCAGGGTTACGCTATGTACAGAGGACAAAGGTCAGGGTTACGCCATGTACAGAGGACAGAGGTCAGGGTTACACTATGTACAGAGGACAGAGGTCAGGGTTACACTATGTACAGAGGACAGAGGTCAGGGTTACGCTATGTACAGAGGAAAGAGGTTCGTGTTACACTATGTACAGAGTTCAGAGTTACACTATGTACAGAGGACATAGGGCAGGGTTACACTATGTACAGAGGACATTTGGCAGGGTTACACTATGTACAGAGGACAGAGGTCAGGGTTACACTATGTACAGAGGACAGAGGTCAGGGTTACGCTATGTACCGAGGACAAAGGTCAGAGTTACGCCATGTACAGAGGACAGAGGTCAGGGTTTCACTATGTACAGAGGTCAGGGTTACACTATGTACAGAGGATAGAGGTCAGGTGTACACTATATACAGAGGTCGGGGTTACACTATGTATGGAGGACAGAGGTCCGGGATACATTATGTACGGAGGTCAGGGTTGCACTATGTACAGAGGACAGAGTTCAGGGTTACACTCCGTATAGAGGACAGAGGTCATGGTTACGCTATGTACAGAGGACAGAGGTCAGGGTTACACTATGTACAGAGTTCAGGGTTACACTATGTACAGAGGACAGAGGTCAGGGTTACACTATGTACAGAGGACAGAGGTCAGGGTTACACTATGTAAAGAGGACAGAGGTCAGGGTTATGCTATGTACAGAGGACAGAGATCAGGCTTACACTATGTACATAGGTCAGGGTTACACTATGTACAGATAATAGAGGTCAGGGTTACACTATATACAGAGGTCAGGGTTACACTATGTATGGAGGACAGAGGTCAGGGATATACTATGCACAGAGGACAGAGGTCAGGGTTACGCTATGAACAGATAACAGAGGCCAGGGTTACAATATGTACAGAGGACATAGGTCAGGGTTACTCTTAGTACAGAGGACAGAGGTCAGGGTTACACTATGTACAGAGGTCAGGGTTACACTATGAAGAGAGGACAGTGGTCAGCATTACGCAATGAACAGAGGACAGAGGTCAGGGTTACGATATGTACAGAGGACAGAGGTCAGGGTTACACTATGTACAGAGGACAGATGTGCATATCTCACAGAACACCCCCCCAGAAGCGCTGAGTGCCCCTCTCCTCCTTTCCCAATACAGACTCTTATCTCTGTCTAGGACACAGCACTTCACTGCCCCACAGGAAAGAATGGACTAGCTTACATGTCAGGCTGCCACCGCGGGCTTCCTGTGATGCTGCGGCCTCAAGGATAGAGCTGTGTGCCCACCCCGCACACCCCTCGTCCCGCCTCCTCTGTTGAATGCAGGGGGGAGCAAAGAGGGTTTTTTCAGTGCACCACCGCCACCAGGATCGCTGTCACTTATAAAACACTGGATTTCGTGTTTTATAAGTGACTAGTGTGCTGCAATGCAAGGGACCATCGCCGGAGCTTCCCGGCTGAAAAAAGAAAACCTTATCTGCATTACAAAATTGAAGCTTCCACTCCTCTCACTGGCAGTCCCCCGCTGTCTTTGCAGCATCTCAAGGGCCCCCTACTGACCCTGGCTGAATTGCCCGACTGGTCAGTCTGCCCCTGCACATGTGAATTGTGGGACATGGCTGCTAATGGGAATGTCGTTCCCGCTGAAGAAAAAGTGCAGGAACGACGTTCCCATGTGTTCCCGCAGGACTTGAGCCCTGCTGCAAGTGCAATTGCTCCCAATCTGAGGGGAGCTCTGAAATGAGGGAAAGCTCTGCTGATTTCTATTATCCAATCATGTGTAAACAAAAATGCATTTTTTTTATTTTCCTTGCATGTCCCCCTCAGATCTGGAGCAACTGCATTTGCAGTGCACTTGCATGTGCACAGACTATTTGCCTTTAGTAAATAAACCCCACTGTGTCCCAATTTATATTATGCATAACTTACAATTAGGGATGGGCCTGATGTTCGAGTTGAATGTAAGTTCGCCTCGAACATCAGGCGTTAGCCGCTCGCAGCGGGTTCGCTTGCCGCGCAGCGCCCCATAATGCATTGAGATCACGGCCACAACGACAGAAACAGCTCCTCCCCAGTGGGAGGGCTCCTGCCGTCTGCTCTCTTCTTGCTTTGACAGTTTATTTATATTCAAGGGTGGGGCCACCCAGTGACGTATGTGGATGATCCTGCCCCCTTATGGCATCATGTGACAACAGAGAGAGGCTGGGTCACTCAGTTACATCACAGGGTGGCCCCACCCTTGATTATAAACTGTCAAAGAAAAAAGAGAGCAGATGGTGAGAGCCTTCCCATTGAGGAGGAGCTGTTTCGTTCTTTGCTATTTTTTTCTGGTCGTTGACGCTGTGATTGACGATGGACTACAATGGGGGACACTTTTTCTTTTTTAATACTGTAAAGGACTTGTCCCTAATTGTCTACTGTGGTTTTTTCTTTTTTGACACTTTTTTGGTGAATAAGTAGGGGTACGATGTACCCGAAACCCATTCACATGGGGGGGTTGGGGGCCCCCTTGTTAAAGGGGGCTTCTGGATTCCGATAAGTCCCCCGCCCGCAGACCCGGACAACCACAGCCCACGGTTGTCGGGAAGAGGCTCTTGTCCCTATCAACAGTTCTCTGGGGAGGGGGCACAGAGCCTCCCCTGCCCCAAAGCACCCACCCCCCCATGTTGAGGAGATGTAGCCTGGTACAGGTCGAGGGGGGCGCCCTTCCCCCCTATCCTACTCGGCCAGGTTGCATGCTCAGATAAGGGTCTGGTATGAATTTTGGGGGGACTCCAAGTAAATTTTTTTTTTAATTTTGGTTCCACTTAAAATCCATTCCAGACACGATGGACCCCCATACAAATTTTTTCAGTGATTTTTATTTATATTGCCGGCAGCCAGCAATACATTACAGCTGCGAGCTCCGGCACTGTTCTAAACATCAGACAGATGTGCCCCTTTACAGACGGACTAAGGGGACCCCTAGGCATGATATTTAAACGAATATTTCATTGTTATTGCTTCACTTTAAGCATTATTAAAATCACTGCTCCTGAAAAAACGATTGATTTAAAAATGTCCCCCAGGGCAGTAGCCAGGTCCCCATACACTTTTTATGGCAATAACTTGCATATAAGCCTTTAAAATTAGCACTTTTGATTTTTCATGTTCGGGTCCCATAGACTTTAATAGGGTTTGAATGTTCGCACAAATTTATTCCCTGTTTGCATGTTCTGGTGCGAACTGAACTGGGGGGTGTTCGGCCCATCCCTACTTACAATAAAGCAAATATTGCATTTGTAAGTTCACATGCATAGGTTTCCAGTAAAGTTCAACAAAATACTTATATAATCCATATTAAATAAAGTGCTCAAAAAAATGTGCATTACTTTTCATCTAGCCCCAAATAGCAAGTGTTTATATATGACACACATTAATGTTCCATAAAGTGCTTCAAATCATGAAATAATGCAGTGTTGTGTGATTTCTTAATCAGTTTTTCCCTCCATCACCAGCCACCCTAACTGCTCACCTTAAACTAGTGATCTATTAGATCCCTTTCACACTGAGGCAGTATTCAGGAATTTTAGGACTAGAAATAGCCTCTGAAAAGTGCCTGAAAACTGCCTCCCATTCATTGCAGTGTGTGCTTTCACACTGGGCTGGCGTGCTTGCGGGACGTTAGAAAAAGTCATGCAAGCAGCATCTTTGGGGCGGGTTGGGAGCGCTATAAACAGTGCTCCCAAAACACCCCTGCCCATTGAAATGAATGGGCAGCGCTTCCAAAGCACCTTAAAAGCACTTTGAAAGTGCCGCAAAACAGGTCTTTTTTTCCATTTTTTCAAGGTCACGTTATCACATGACCTTAGAAAAACCGGACCACTAGCACCCGAAAAGTTGTTGCTAAAGCGCCGCAAAAACGTCCGGCGCTTTAGCGCTGCTTCAGTGTGAAAGGGGTCTTATTGAAAATAGGTCAAACTGAGCCTTGCCCTTTAACTGGGGCTTCAGCACTCATCAGGACTCTCCAGATGTATTAACAGATCTAAAAAATGAATCTCCAGATCCCAAGGTCTGAAGCACTTTATGGAACATTAACAAATATCATATATAAAGACATGCTATTATCCTCTACACGTCCGTGCTATAGCCGAAAGATGGCTACAGCGTGGACCTGAATTGCCGTGTGGATGTCCATGGACGTAGGCCCCTTTGCGCCCTCACAGCTGCTGGTGGCGTGCTGTCATGCCTGTCAAACGCTGCGTGAGCATGCCAGGGGACATAACAGAGATCTACTGATCCCTGTGATCGGGATCAGTTAGATTTGTTATGTCCCTGCCAGCCCAGCCCCCACACAGTTAGAACACAGTGAGGGAACACATTTAACCCCTAAATCGCCCCCTTAGTGTTAACCCCTTCCTTGCCAGTGACATTTATACAGTAATCAGTGGCTATTTTTAACACTGATCGCTGTATAAATGTCATTGGTCACAAAAAAGTGTCAAAAATGTCTGATCTATCCTCTGCAATATCGCAGTTCCCATAAAAATTGCTGATCGCTGCCATTACTAGTAAAAAAAAAATAATAATAAAAACGCCATAAATCAATTCCCATAGTTTGTAGATGCTATCATTTTTGCGCAACCCAATCAATGTACGCTTATTGGGATTTTTTTCCATTTTAAATCATATTTATTGTGAAAAATAGTGTTGGTTACACGTAAGATATAACATTATCAATTACAGCATAAGTAGAAAAGGGAGACAAAGTAATAGCGTACCTGAGAGAATTGTCACATATCCTATTTGTTTGGTTTGCATAGCTGGTCAAAGATATAATATATAGTATAATATATGGCATATAACACAACATATAATATCTAATATAACATCTAGTGTGATATGTCCCCAATAGCGCCTTTCTGTCTCAGAGATTGGGTCAATCGTGCTAGATTGTGTAAGCTAGAGATTTTTAATGACAGAGTTTCTGGGATTGGTTATCCATATCTGCCACTGTTTAAAGAATTTTGTTGTGGTCATTTGTACTTTGGCGAATAGGTATTCCATTAGAGCATTCTCATTGAGTATACCCACTACTTCGCCAATTTTGGGGGCTTCTAGCTGTATCCAGTGACGTGCAATGGCAAAGGCAATGAGGACATGTGTGACTATGGTGTGATAAGCCTGGGGCCATTTAGTGGTCTCTAGACCGAAAAGTGCCATCTGGGGTGTTAATGGTCTGGGTAGTTTCATTATGTCTTGTAGTAACCCTTCTACTTCTATCCACAGAGACTTAATATGAGGACATTCCCAACAGATATGAGTCAAGGTACCGTCCATGTTACAGTTCCTCCAGCATTTGCGGGAGTGTGTTTCCGCTATCTTTGCTAATTTCACAGGCGTGTAGTACCAGTGGTGGAGAATCTTCATCATGGTTTCCCAATGTGAGATATATTTTGAAAGTTTGAGGGGAAGTCTGATTGCGTTGTACCAGATAGATGGGGATATTTGTGATGGTAGAATCTTGTCCCAATGTCGGAAGGTTATAGGGTGGTTATCTTGGAGATGTTTTTGTAGTATGCTATATATGCGGGATATTCCTTTGGAGTTAGAGTTTGTGGATATAAGGAAATTCAGTATGTCTTTGGAGACCTCTCTGGTAGATAATGGAATTTTTGAGAGCATATGGCGAATCCTTAGATATAAGTAAAAGTCTTTGTTGTTAATGTCGAAACGTTCCTTAAGTTGCTGGAAAGTTGCTATTTGATCTCGGTCAAACAAGTCCCCAATCTTATTGATCCCTTTTTGGGTCCATTTGTTTATTGGTAGGTCTGGTAAAGTGATTGCCAGTGCTGTGGTCGGCAGGTTATAGAGAGCGTGAGGGTGAATCCCTGAGGCCGACTGAGTTAATGATTTCCAGACCTTCAACGTGGCTTTGATAGTAGGGAGATCTGGGTTGGCTGGAATGAACCCCAACCAGAGGGCTGCTAAGGTTGAGGCGGGGTTATGACCCAAGGAATGCTCCTCTATTAGAGTCCATGGGGCTTGAGAGTTCATGACCCATAACTTCTTTGTTTGATCAAGGATGGAGGCTTTATAGTACGTTTGTAAATCTGGGACTCCTAGTCCAGCATAAGTTTTGGGAGTACTGAGAATGGAGGATTTAAACCTAGGTCTACGTGCCGCCCATATAAATGAATTGATGGCAGACTGTAGTCTCTTGATGTCTGTTTTTAGGATTGGTAACGGTAGAGTCCTAAAGAAATATAAAACATGCGGGAGGAGGAACATCTTGGTCAGGGCAATCCTCCCTGCCCAAGAGCCCCCCCCCCCTCAGAAGAGTTTTGGATGTTATGTGCAGTTTTTGCTCAAGGCCGAGTAGGTTTGTTCTTAACAGGTTGGATGAGGGGGTCACTAATTGGATGCCTAAATATTTTAAGGATGCATTGGGGGCCCAGGAGAAAGGGGCTCTGGTTGTAATTTCTGCCTTTAGGTTTGATGGTAAAGCTACTCCTAGCATTGCAGATTTTGAGTTATTAAGTTTGTAGTAAGAAATTTGTCTGAATTGATACAGGGTGTCGCATAAGGTCGGGAGGGAATTAAGGGGGTCTGTGAGCCAAATTATGATATCGTCGGCATATAAGCCTATTTTATGGGAGGATTGGCCTACTGTTATGCCTTGGATACCTTGGTGTAGTCTGATAGTCTGTGCTAGTGGTTCGATCGCTAGTGCAAACACCAATGGCGACAGGGGGCAACCCTGCCTGGTGCCATTGGTGATCGCAAACGGATCTGATATAACCCCTGATGTGAGAACTCTTGCACTGGGAAGAGAATATAAGCACATTATGGCTTGTAAGAGTTGGCCCTGTATGCCGAATTTCTGTAGGACTTCTTTGAGGTAAAGCCAATTCACCCTATCAAACGCCTTCTCTGCGTCAAGTGATATCAGCAGAGAAAGTGTCTGTGTCTGTTCGGCCTGGTATAGTAAATCTATAAATCTTCTGGTTCCATCTGAGGCTTGGCGTAGTGGTATGAACCCAACCTGGTCCGGGTGTATAAGGTTCGGTATGTATTGGGCTAATCTTTGAGCTAAGAGTTTTGTGTATATTTTGAGATCAGTGTTAAGAAGTGATATCGGACGATAGTTGGCCGGGTCATGTGTAGGTTTGCCTGTTTTATGGATAGTGGCAATTGTGGCTTCCAAATTTTCTGGGGGGATATTCCCTGTGAGTAGAAATTAATTGAATAGGTGGGACAGGGTAGGGGCTAGTTGGTCTGTGTAAGTTTTATAATATTCATTGATGAAGCCATCAGGGACTGGGGCCTTATGTGCTGGTAGATTTCTTTTTCATTCAATAGTTTTTATTGTTTTTCAGCAAATACAACAATAACAAAGAAACTATATTGTCATACAGTTGTGTTACAATGGACAAGGTATATTGAGGCCTACGGTTGAGGTCGTATGCCCTAAGCACGATGCAGTCACATTTACAGAGGAAACGTAGGCATGCAGGTAGTGCTCGGCGTGTCTTAATGGAGGCTACCTCAAATCTCCCGCCACCCCATATAGGATCAAGCTGTGGCGGGGGACGAGGTAACATAGCCCATTTTCCAATAAAAAATATTTATTAGTTTCTCGAAGTTGCTTATAGAAGTAAATAAGGGAAGACAACCTTAGAATAGAACAGAATAAGAACAACTTTGAAGTACACAGTATAAATGGTGAACATAAGTCAGGTGGGTTATATGAGACATCATCATGGCAACAGAGCATCAATGTTTAATTGTTTCCAAGTGGACCAGAGCTTCCATGTTTGCAGGAATTTATTAACTTTTCCTACTTGGTATGCTAAGAACTGCTTGTGCGTTTGGTGCCATGCATTTTTTTTATGTGCCTTACCTGTATGTTCACATCTATACACACAAAAATCCCTTCAGGACCAATATCTATCTACAAAAACGGATTAATAGCTAGTTCTTCAATTGTCAACACCTTAGCAACTTTCTTTTCTATTAAATGGTGCCTTTTCTCATTTATTTTTAAGAACATAACTTTTAATTTGTGGTCATTAGAGCACACCAGGCAGTTGTTGCAGACAGTCCTTTCAATAGTATTTTTTTATCTATTGAAAAAAAAAAGTAAAAGAACAGTGTGCACCTAAACCGCCTGACAATATATCACATACATTCACTGCGCCCCCATATCCCCTTAAAATAAAATAAAACTTAGACATACCAGTTAGGCCTATTATCCCAGATTAAAACTGTTCTACGGAGTAGGAGGATGTGTACCAGCGCGGTGTGAACCGTGAGACAGGGGTCAGACTAGAGAACACTGCTGTGAACGACTATATACAGCTATGAGCCGAGTTGGGAAACCATATATGTTAAAAATATATGTATGAAGGATCCATAAGTAAGAGCATACAAAATTTAAAAGGATGATAATTAAAATGCGATAATGTGATCAGCAAAATGTAAATTAAAACAATTTTCCAATCCATAATATACAGGACCCCGTGTACATCCCACCTAACCCTTCCCCCCCCCACCCCCCTCCCCTTCCCTGTCCCTCCCTTCCCCCTCCCCCCTATAGAACACTTTATAGACATGATTTCTGATTTTATTATAAATATTATGTGTTCCTAAAAGTTTATTGCGCACAAGCAACTTTCCACAACCGCATGTCCGGCACTATACGAGGGCTTTAAGCGATAACAAGGGAGGCGCACAGACCAGTGGCGCCCCTCCCTCTCTTCTGCCCATAAATGTGCCTGACTCCCTAATGGAGCATTTACAGCCTGAGGAAGGGGCGGAGCCCCGCAAACGCGTCGCCGTTGCCGTGGACACCCATCCTGCAGAAACCGGAAGTGACAGCTATGGACAGCTGACGACAGAGGAGGAATCCCCGGGCCACCGAAGAACCCTCCTCCCCCAGTACAGCCGAACTCCGGACGCCTGATCACCCCAGCTCAGCAGGACATCCACAAAGAAGCAAGCAGTGGCTTACACTGCAATGTGCAGTCACCTACCACTTGTGTGAGTAGTTTTATGTCTTTCAATAAATCTGGTTTTATATTGTCACTTTTAGAAGCGCACTTTTTTCTTTTCCCTCTTACCACACAGAAGTTCGGTTTACTTCAAATAGGTGCAGCCCTCTGCAGGACAGTTCCCCTCTGCACCCACAAAGGACTTTTATGTGACTTTATATGGACTATGATTTAGTGTTTTTCATGTTGTTTTGATATTTTCCTATTGACAATTTATTTTGGATTGGAAAATTGTTTTAATTTACAGTTTGCTGATCACATTATCACATTTTAATTAATTATCATCCTTTTAAATTTTGTATGCTCTTACTTATGGATCCTTCATACATATATTTTTAACATATATGGTTTCCCAACTCGGCTCATAGCTGTATATAGTCATTCACAGCAGTGTTCTCTAGTCTGACCCCTGTCTCACGGTTCACACCGCGCTGGTACACATCCTCCTACTCCGTGACCTACAACCGTCCCTCACAGCTGCAGTGAACTGTGTCTCAGTGTCAACCCAAATTAATCCACCTCCATCCCTTCTCTTCCCCCATCCACCCTCCCCCCCCCCCCCCCCGCCAATTCACTCCCCACCATGGAGTTCCTCCATAATATAGCTATGATAAAATACAAAATACTTGATGAATTGTACAAGCTAATCCCCACAGGTTTTTTCACACACAATGCGACCTTATCTCCAGACTTAACCACCAACTGCACCATCATATTCAGGAAAATCGAACATACCATTGACACTATCAATCACCATTGGTGGGACAATTTCTTCATGCTAGAATATTTAACCAATTACATTACACCCAGAGGCCTTAGAATTCTTAAACATGCCCCTTTCTGTGCCCAGAACTTGCCTCAGAATGGTCACAGCTAGCTGAATTCTGCACTCACAAGTGGATGCAGCTTATCATCAAACAAAGAGACAAGACATATTCACAGTCTGTCAATGCCTTGAAAGAGCACATCACAGTCCTCATCAATCTCACCAACCACTTACCAGTTAAGTGGTTCCATATTCTACAAAATCATAATAAGAAAAAAGAAGATGCCACCCTATACAAAAAGATAGGGAAAGTTAGAAGGGACCTAGACGACTACAACCTCAATAGGGTCTTCAACTGGAAAAAAAACAAAACAAAGACCCCCAGATACCACATCTCCTGCTCATGGAACCAATTCAAACACCCATCACTTCCCAAGACCACCCACCAATAAACCCAACTCTCATCATCATTCCACAAAGGATCATCAACAAAAACGTCAAGGACTGACCCACCATATACATACCCGCAATCAACCCCCAAGAAACAATAGCAGAACCACCCACAGAACCACATCTGGCAACCAAAATACTTCATCCATCCAACCCCTTATACATGGAAATTGTAGTAGGATAGAAGATACGCCTACGGCTGCTCCATCAAACACAGGTGGCAAGAAGGACAACACCAGAAGCACTCCCAGGCCTCCTCAGCTCCACCATAGAGAGGCCCCATCCCAAGATAATCCACCCCTACTCCAGTCACTCGGGCAGACTACCACGCACGACAATCATCCCCCAAAGACAGTCAGCCACCAGTGCTCCTCCAATGAAGATTTGCAAGAAAACCTTCAGCCATCAATCCCGGATGACATTTCCACCCAGACACTGACCACAGGGGACACCAACCGTTTTTTAGTGGACCCCCCTTGCTCCCCAAAAAAAGAAAGTTAGACACAGAGGCAAGCGAGGGGGAAGAAGAAATAAGCACCAAGGTCATCCAGAAGAGAGTCAAACAAAAAACACAATAAAGATATTCAATCTCTCCTCGCATGTCCTGACCAACAGTGAGATTTCACTGCTACAAAAGGGGCCAAATTTTGCCTCCACCAACCGTCCAAACCCCTTTACAATTTTCAAAGATCTTAACACCTTCATCCGGAATCTGACGCTCAAAAGGCATTTTGAGATCAAATCCAAAAAAGCACCACCACAGCCGCTCTCCCCCTCCACACTTCCCTCAGAGTCAGGTTCCATTGACTTGGATCCAGAGGCGCTAAAAATACTAGAAGAACTTTACACAGAAGATAATTGGGCCTCTTCCTATCCAGATCTATACAGTTCCCCCAACATATTACACACCACCTTCAGGCCCAAATCTGTTTTTAATCCCACCCAAAGCAAGGGACCTTATTTGCAGACTTTTTACCAAGTCGTATACTCCGAACTCACACAGATGTGCAAAGCTGAGACATCTAAAAAGAACAACCTACCTTCGAACCTTACTCCCCAAGAAAAGGTGGCATTAAATACTCTAATGGAAGACCCAGACATCATCATCAAAACAGTGGATAAGGGGGGTGGCATCGTCATATAGGACAAAAAGAAATATCTAGAGGAAGCTTATAGATTCCTGGGCGACGCCATCACTTACAGGAGATTACGCTCAGACCCCACTGAAGCCTTCACTGATGAAGCCCGCAGCCTAACCAGCAGAGCCAAAGAACAAGGTATCATTAATAAACAAGAATTTCTCTTTTTCAACAGTGCCTTCTACAACACCCCTTACTTTTACCATATTCCAAAGATACACAAAAACAGCGAATCACCCCCAAGGAGACCCATTGTAGCAGCCATGGGCAGCATCACCAGCTCATTTTCACAATATGCAGATACCTTTTTACAACCACTGGCTCAAAATCTACCAGCCTACATCAGAGATGGGACCGACCTCCTGGATAAAATGCAAAACTACACCTGGGAACCCACATACAGGTGGGTCACCTTAGACGTCAACTCATTATACACGTCCATTCCACACGAGATTGGCATCAAGGCCATATCACATTACCTATCCAGGGAAGACAACATCCACCCAGAACAGGTGAATTTCCTAGTACAAACAGTTGAATTCTGCCTAACACACAACTACTTTGAGTTCAATGGTGAATAATTGCTTCAACTAATGGGTACAGCCACGGGAGACAATTTTGCACCTAGTTATGCAAATCTCACCATGGGGCACTGGGAAGAAATCCACATCTGGCGAAACAATCCCTTCGCTCCCCACATCATCTTCTATGGCAGATACATAGACGATATTATCATCATCTGGGACGGACCAGACACAGCAGTCAATGAATTTGTCGATTATTGCAACAACAATAATTTTGGGCTCACCTTTACCTCAGAACATGCCTCCGATGAAATAACATTTCTGGATCTCATGCTCTTCCACAATGACAACAAGATCATGGCCAAGAACTACACAAAACCCACGGCAGGCAACTCATACCTACACTACCACAGTTGCCATCATCCTAGGTGGAAAACAAACATACCTAAAAGCCAATTCCACAGGCTCAGGAGAAATTGCACACTGGACAGGGATTACCACCAACTCAGCCAACCTCTGATTGACAAATTCATTGAAAAGGGATTTCCAACAGACCAGTACACCTGGCTTACCTCCAGTGTTCATCACTTCCCATCAGTTCCAGAGACCCCCACCATAATGAAGAACCACCCCCGGTCCACTTTACCACCCAGTTTCACAGCCAATACAAGAATATGGAAAAAGTCTTGGAAAGACATTGGCCCATCCTGCTAGAAGACCCACATTTAAAAGTAGTCATCCCCCCAGACCCAAGGTCTCCTACCGTAAAGCTAGAAGTATAAAGAGTAAGATAGCACCAAGCAAGCTGAAACAACCTCAGAAAAAAGGCCCCAACCAACTCTGCCTAGTCCCAGTAGTGGGAAAGTTCCAATGCAAGAAACCACAGTGTCTGACATGCAAACATGTCACCCATTGGCAAAAATATTTCACAATCAAAGGAAAGACCTATCCCATCACACAATTCTACAACTGCTCCACGGACCATGTGATTTACTGTCTATCCTGCCCATGTGGTCTTCTTTATGTAGGACGCACCATCCGGCCCCTTAGACAAAGGTTTGGGGAACATCGCCGGTTTGTAGAAGGAGGAAAAGACTTTCACAGTGTGCCCAGACACTTCTTGGAATATCACAACCAATCTTCAGCCGACCTCAAAGTTTGGATCATCGAATCAATACCCAAAAGCCCCACCCCCCGCTGAACGTTACAAAAAACTTTGTCAATAAGAAATGTATTGGATATACCATCTAGATCTTCTCGCACCTGGGGGGCTCAATAAGGAAATAGAATGCAGTGCCCTCATTTAACGACCTGCCACCCTCCTCTCCACTCCTGGGCCCCCTACATTTCCGATCCACTCAAACACCGACATTCCACCACACACATCTATTCATCATTGAGTTACAGGAGATATGCAAGGATTCATGCATGCTGAGTTCCTTTTTTAGAACTTTTTAAATTGATATGGTTTTTTCCCCCATAACCAAGATATATCTGTCATCATGTATTTATGTATTCTTTACCTCAGTCCCATTTCCCTTCCACCCCAGCCAAACAATTAATACTCATCATATACTATATACATCATATATCATTCACATACAGAAATGTATCCCACTCATGGACAATTTTTTATACATTTCACATGATTATCATTTTTTTTTATTATTATATCATTATTTCATTATTCATTAATTTTTTTCATTGGTGCACTCATTAGAAACTTATCATCCCCTTTTGCGTATATGTGTATTAATACATGTATATATGCATATACGGTGGTATATGCATTTTTATATACATGTTAATATGTTACCTATATAACTTATCCAGAACCATCTCACACCATTCTAGGTCACTTAACATAATTCACATTATATACAGGACCCCATGTACATCCCACCTAACCCTTCTTCCCCTCCCCTTCCCTGTCCCTCCCTTCCACCTCCCCCTATAGAACACTTTATAGACATGATTTCTGGTTTTATTATAAATATTATGTGTTCCTAAAAATTTATTGCGCACAAGTAACTTTCCACAACCGCATGTCCGGCACTATACGAGGGCTTTAAGCGATAACAAGGGAGGCGCACGGACCAGTGGCGAGCCTCCCTCTCTTCTGCCCATAAATGTGCCCGGCTCCCTAATGGGGTATTTACGGCCTGAGGAAGGGGCAGAGCCCCGCAAACGCGTCGCCGTTGCCGTGGACACCCATCCTGCAGAAACTGGAAGTGACATCTACGGACAGCTGACGACAGAGGAGGAATGCCCGGGACCCACCGAAGGACCCTCCTCCCCAAGTACAGCCGAACTCCAGATGCCTGATCACCCCAGCTCAGCAGGACATCCTCAAAGAAGCAAGCAGTGGCTTATACTGCAATGTGCAGTCACCTACCACTTCTGTGAGTAGTTTTATGTCTTTCAATAAATCTGGTTTTATACTGTCACTCTTAGAGGCACACTTTTTTCTTTTCCCTCTTAAAACTGTTCTACTGCTGTCCAGTTTTATGTTTCTGTATCCTCTGTGGTGTGTTCATTGCTGTAGTAAAGCTCCAGCCTGTGCTTTCTGCATCTAGTAAACAGGGCCGGTGCTTCCACTAGGCAAACTAGGCAGCCGCCTAGGGCCGGGCCACAGCCACGGGCCGGCACTCTCTCTTCATCATCTATCTACTTTCAGGCGATCCTTGAAAACTTTTCTCTTCAGGGAAGCCTATCCTGCCTCCACGTAACAACTGCACTTTTAGTTTATTTTCTTCATCAGCTCATTCCCCACAGTTATTGCCCTTTCCTTTCACTTGACCCTCTCATCTAGATTGTAAGCTCTAATGAGCAGGACCCTCAGATTCCTCCTGTATTGAATTGTATTGTAATTGTACTGTCTGCCTTAATGTTGTAAAGCGCTGTGCCAACTGTCGGCGCTATAGTAATCCTGTATAATATTAATAATCATGAATGATCCTTGTGAGTTGAGGGAAGGGGGGGCAGTGGGGGAGGAAGAAGAAACATAGAAAGATGCCTTGTGTCTGGGGCAGTGATAGAACTAACAAGCCATAGCATTCTGCCACTGTTGAGGGGCCCCCAAGAGGCAGGAAGGGAGCCAATGCTCTGCATGATGATCCTCTTCAGCTGGAGCAGGAAGTGACTTTTTGAGCTGGTTCATTTCCCTGGGTCAGTATCAATCATGGAACAGAGGGAGCTGAACCTGAGCTGGGGCTCGCCACTGGAGGATGGCATCTTTACTGGAGCAGACGCAATGGGGCCCCGGAATGGTCTGAGGAGGATGGTGATGAAGGACTTGCGGAGCTCTCTGCTGCTTCTCCCTCCACCAGGAGCCGGCCGGAGCTGTGCCGAGCACTGTAGTTTAGGAGAGGAGTATCCTGGGAGAAGAAATCAACATGATTATGGTGAAGGAGGGCAGGGTGCAGGCCACTCTCTTCATACTGCCTGGTGAAAGTCCCCAGAACAAGAGATCATGGTCCCTGGGTGTGACATGGAGGATCCCTGGTATGAAAGGGAATCAGGGTCACCAGGCTTGACATGGGGATTGGGGTCACTGGGTGTGCCAGGGGGGATTGAGGTCCCCAGGTGTGACATGGAGGAATATCTGGGTCCCCAGGTGGGACATGGAAGAACATCAGGGTCCCCAGGCGTGACATGGAGGAACATCAGGGTCCTTGGGTGTGACATGGTGGAACATGGGGGTCAGTGAGTATGACAGCATTAAATGGAGAAACATTGTGGTCCCAGTGTGTGACATGGAGGAACATTGGGGTCCCTGAGCATGACATGGAGGGACATCAGGGTGCCCAGATGTGACATGGAGGAATATGGGGGTCACTGGGTATGACAGCATGATATGGAGGAACCATGAGGTCAGGGTCAGAAAGTATGACATGGAGGAGTTTTTAACCCCTTCCCACCCACCATGGCCCTTTAAGTAGAACTAAACCCTCCTATCCTTTACAGCAGTGGTGGCTAGAGATGAGCACTGGCGTGTTCAGACATGAGTCCAAACCATCCTGAGCTTTGGGGGGGGCTGTGGGCAAGTAGCTGGTCTTGCCTAGGGCACAAAATAGTCTAGCACCGGCCCTGCTAATAAATTGTGTCTAGTTTTGTTATTTTGAAAATTCATGTTGCTAGTTTACACTGCTCTGTCATCTGGGGTCCGAAGTGGTATTAAACTCAAATGCAAACATTTATTATATTGCAGCTTACCAATCCTTAGATGTGATGGCTGCATTCATTTTCTTTTTTAGACTTTCCTTCCCTTTGGTGATCTGTCCAGTAAGTCTGTTGTTTTTCAAAAGAAGAAGCTCTCTTGCAGATGTAATAGAGGAATGAGACAAACCATTTAACACTGACAGGGTGCTTACAATGATCAGCTTTCTTTTATTTATGTAACACCTTTATCCTAAAAGGAAAATAACTGATTTCTGTAACTACTTAACGTGTGAGCTGGAGTTCAGTCTTAATTTGTTAGTGTATCTAAATCTGCTAGTACAGCTAACATTCCACCCCCCAGACTAATAATGCTGCTGTCCAAAGGTGCCTCTGTGCTCCTTCATCCAGAGTGGAGGAGCTCTAATACAGGGGGTGTGTTACTGGATAGATCACCAGGTGATAACAGAAGGAAAAACGCCTAAAAAAAAGAAAACAAGGGGGGCGGAGCCGGCAGCCGGAGCGGATGGACGTGTAAAGACCGAGCTCCGTCTGTCTGGTGGATAAACAGCGTGTCCCAGCGGCTCTCAGCAGCACCCGAACGGCTCATCCATCCCAGCTAAACCTGGAGAACAACATGCGGGCAGCGGGGAAAAGAAAGGAGCGAGAAGGCCCGAGAAAAATCCAGGACTTCTTCGCTCCTGCACTCGGCCGGCGCAGCCAAGATGGCGCCGCCGCCAACACACAGCATGGCGCAGCAGAAGCGAGGAGAGGCAGTGCAGCCACCCAGGACAGCGGCTCTCCAGGTGAGCACCCAGGGGAAGCGTTCCCTCTGCCGATCTCCCCCTCTGACAGCCCCATCAAGCAGAGGAGAAGGACAGACAGGCTAGACAAGCCTGCAGATGAGGGGACAGAGGAGATGGAGGAAGCGGTCTCCTATGCCCAGCAGTTAGACGCATTCCCAACCTCAGGGCAAGCCATCACAGATGACACACTAAAGGGAATGTTGCTGACACTGCGGGGAGCCATACAGCAGGACATGGGAAACTTTATCAATGTGACCAAAAGAGAGATCAGCGTCCTAGAAGAAAGAGTGAGCTTTATTGAGACCAAAATGAGCGACTTCTCCCTAGCGCATAATGAGGTGGTGGATGCTCATTACAACACCAAGGATGAATTAATAGCATTAAGGGCAAAGGTCACGGACCTAGAGGACAGGGCACGCAGGAACAATCTAAAATTCAGGGGGATCCCTGAATCTATCAAGCCAGCAGATCTGCGCACCTACCTCCAGCAACTAATCAACACTGTTCTGCCAGCACTGCAGCCCATAGACCTGACCATAGATAGAGTGCATCGTCTGCCCAAACC